>JBBMJZ010404159.1:0-13026 GCA_037833815.1 Zingiber zerumbet
GGAAATCGGGATTTCCGTCGGTAATGGCCTTTCCGACAAATCGGTTACCGTCAACTACATTTCTGTCGGTAACCTATTATACCGACGGAAGACCGACGGATAATTCCGTCGGTAAACTTGTTTTTTTTTTTGTAGTGAGCTTTGCCTTCTCTTGCACTTATGCTAGGCCAATAAACCCATTAATGATTCATATGTTGATTATGTGATAGCTTAAGTTAGAGTAAGTGCAACAGAAGGATAAGACTAATAAACACATAGAAGATGAAATAATGTTAACAAGAATACTTCTAATCCTACTACACGGTCGATTCATTAGATGGATCGAGCTCACGATCTCACTTTAAAAAAAAATGTCTCCATCTTTCAAGGAATCTCTTACAAAAAAATTTACTTCTCTACAAAAGATGCACAATGAAGTCTCACACGATAGTCCAATCTTCCGTTCAAATTATTTTATTCGATTGAAGATTATTTTAGTAGACTGAAATTCAAAATAAGAATCCATTACAAATAGTTGGTCAATAGTTATTAGTAGTTGAGCTGACTCAAGGTGTCTCTTGTTGTCTCAAGATGAGTTCATCCAATTGAACATTATTTTTAGTTGACTCAAGATCAACAAAGAGCATTCTATTTTTGAGGAGGGAGTCCTTAATCAAATCAATAGTCGACCCCCTCTTTAGTTAGCTTGGCGTACTTCCAATCAACTCTACTTACATAGGGATACCAACTTTGCTTACTTATCTATGTGCCTAAGTAGAGCTCTGACCTCGAGCTTGAGTATTGAATACAATCAGGAACTCTTATTCCTAGATCGAAGGCTCTCTGCAAGCCACATCAGCACTTGCATAAACATGCAAACCTGATATTATTCACACATGATTCTTGCAGCTCACTACTTTAATTTGCCCAAAAGGCATGCTTCTAAGTCTCGTACGTGTGCCCAAAAATAACACTCCTATGTGATGGGTAATGAGTGGCCCCAAAAAGTCTCACTTATGAGACTTCCAATGCATGAAGGCAACACCTTTGATACTTCCTCCACTCATCTAAAAGCCTCACTTATAAGACTTCATCTTTATTTAAAGGCTTCTCACCTCTACGAATTTGAGTTCATTGAATGGCGTATACCATCTTTCACCAATAGCAGCAAACTCCATATGTAACCTTGTAAGTTTCTACAAACTCAATACATATGAGCCACACAAACCTAACTAAATTGTTTTACCACACATGAGACATGATTTACAATGACAATCTCTCTCTTTTCTATTTAAAAAAAACTATTCAAGTAAAAAAAAAATCAACATCAAGTGAACCCATACAGTGCTCCTCTCTTCATTTTTATATTTAGAAAATTTAAGTTAAAGAAAATCAGTATAGAGCAAAAACATTCATACAACCCAAAATAAAACTCCCCTTCACCGAAACTCCTAGGTAAGGTTTATTAATTTGAATCTTACCACTAAAATAGAGCTTTAAAGCCCACTCAAATCTCAATAGTTTAGTTTTTAAAAATCATGAAAGTTTATAAAAAAATAATAAGAAAAAAAAATCTTACACAAAAGGGAAGTTTGTTATTTCAAAATTAACAAATGATTTTTTTATTATTATTAAAAAAATCATTATATATGTTTTACATTCCATTTGTGTATCAAGTGTTAAATTGAATTGATTTGATAAACAAGCATTTTATTTTAAAACAGTATGAAAACATTTCCAATAGCAAGCAGTTATCATAACAAGAAAAAAATATCAAGCCGCGCATCTTAAATTCATCTAGAATGATAAAGACAATTTGAACAACCAACAAAGAAAGGTTGGCTCAACTGAATTCACAAATAAACTCTTGGTGATCCATTTAGTATGAAAGCATTTCTAATAACAAGTAACATCTATGACTAATAATCATAACAAGAAAAAGAAAAAATCAACCCAATGAACACACACTAAATTCATCTAGAATTTTTGTATGAAAGCAACCAATAAAGAAGGTTAGGACCCACTGGATTCAGGAATAAACTCTTAGGGATCCATTTTGTATGAAAGCATTTGTAATAGCAATAGCATCCACGTCTAAGTCTAATAACGATAACAAGAAAGAAAAGTCATTTTAAAAAAAAATTAAAAAACCAACCGACTTTTTTATTATCATGCAAAGACTCTTAAACCCAAAAAGTGAATTATTCAAAGTCTTTTTCAAATCTGCAGCCACTTGATTTTTCAAATGCTTTTTATCTCTAGTTCTTTAACCCTATCCTATTGTCATTTTAAAAACACGAAACCACAGGAGCAAAGAGGAATTCTCCTTTATAAAGATGATTTTCCACTCGAAAAGATCCAGAACTTAGAACAAATTGTCCATGTCATCACTACAAAATCCAAAAGGGGAATCGGGGGCTTTTTCGAAAAGCCTTTATTACTTACTAGCGAAAGGCCTTTATTACTACTAGCTTTGAGATTTCAGATACTGACATTGATGTTATTTCTGCATTCCTCTCCCTCTGCCGCTAACACTATATTCCTGCAGCCCAAAAAGATGACCAGCAGGTATTCATCATGGCATTATTCAACAAAACAATCATCAAATCTGGAAGGGTTAAAAATCAACAATGGATGGGGTTAATGCATACGAGAAATCACAGTTTAAAATGTGATGGGGATTGTTATCTTGCCCATTTTACAACACTAAGAGCAAGGTAAAATAGGGAAATTTTCAGTTTGACAACAAAGATTACCCAATTTTACAGTTTTACTCTCCGAAATCACTAGTTATCTGTCCTGTACAATTTGTTCATGGCTTCAGTCCCACAAATTTCAAAGGCAATGCAGTATCTATAGTGCATGATGGTGCGAGCAACTCAAAATCAGACAAAAATGTGATTTGAAAGTGAAAACTATGGAGATTGAGCTGAGATATTTTTCAAAATCTAGAGCAAACTGTAAAATAGAACCAATTAAGTCAAGGTCAAGAGAGGAAAAAAAAACTAGGTCCAATGGCCTACTCACCTTGATCACAGCTCATCTCTTACAGAGTCAGTTGATTCAGTTTCAACTTTTACAGTGTCAGTTGAGTCAGAACGACTAGTTGTATCCTTGTTTGATTTCACATAGTTGACAATGTCATCCGCTGTTCTATCCCCTTCATACTGTGAAAGCTTGCCGCTTGCTGAAGAAAAGTAGAGTGTAGGGTAACCCTGAACATCAAATTCACTGGGTACGTCGTTCACAGTAGCATCCTAGATTTCATGAGTGAAACATAAACAAAAGAGTTAAAAGAAATTACTTAACATGGTATAATATGTGAAAAAAAAAGAACTACAAATAACAGTGTTTCTCACATAAATAAGTTACTTAACATGGTGGCTATCTCTGGGCAGCAAATGCAAAGTTATGTTCATTATAAAAATTAGCCTAAACTTGCTGAAAGTAAACAAGTTTCGTCAAGTTACCTATTTACGCTAGTGTCATCAATTATGGGAGACAAATAGAAAATCAATCAGCACAAGATTAAGCTTAGATGGTAATGGTATAACCTAAACTAAACTAAACAGAAATAAGATATCATCTGGTAGTAGACTATATAGAATATATATGGATCATATGGTTTGGCAAAGTCCAAAGAATTTTTCTTCATACTAGAAAGGATTGATCATTAATGTATCTCCAACTGAAAGAACAGCTCCTCGATATTTTATGGTTATTGCTTCACAGTGATCTTGAATGCAAAAAGGCTTATTTTGGACTCAGAAACCTAGACAGGAGTTTATAACAAGAATATTTTGATCCAGTAAGTCATCCAACTCATATCTAGCGATTTTTACACATTTAATTCTCTACTACAATTAGATGTTACATGATTTACTTTTTAAATAAAATCTAAGACCGTATTTTGCATAACTTGGAGACTTCAAAAAGAGCAACGAAGAAAGTAACAGCTTATCAAAACTATCTTTGTAACACCTACGCACGAATACAAAGCATAATAAAAAAAAGTTACCATCTTTGCAATGACAACATCTGCATCATTTTCAAATGAGATGGCCACTTCATCCAAAATAGGCGCTAATTTCTTGCAGTGCCCACACCATGGTGCATAAAATTCAAGCAAAACTGGACAAAATGCAACAAACACAAAGGATTCAGTATAGCATGTCAATATTGTTAAGCAAACAACTTGTTTACAAGTTGGTAAAAATACTTATGATTGAGGATTCTAGGGCTATATAACAACACATTTTCGACAGCTTTATTGTGTAATGGGATTTTAGGATCAGTCAAATCTGCAATTTCCTATAGATGAACTAAACATTACAGCGAGTCAAACATGACCACAAATAATGGCATGCGCATTTTATAAGAACAAACACATCCAAGCCAAATTTCACTAATTTCTTACATTATCAAGGAAGTCTAACTGTAACCTTCAATTGACTTGCATTTTGAAAGTAAAATGAAAGTCAAGACCTACAGATCTATGTTCTTGAAGTAGTAGTCTATATAATAAATGAATTTGCAATAGAAATTCACAAGATTGGTCAGACAAGCAAAATAAAAAAATATGATTTGTGTATGAACAAACCATTCTTTCCAGAGTTAAAAACAACTTCATGCAGATTATCAGCCACGACAATTTTAACAGGCTCATTGTTAACTTCTGGTATTGGCTCAGATTTTCTGTAAGGCTTCAAGTTACCATCCTGCATTCATACAAATCAATATCAACAAATGGATCAACAAACTAATTCAAATAGTCTAGTGACTAAATGTACGTTCAGGTGAAGTTCATTTCACTTGACAAAATGGGAAATAAATGAGACAATAATACGAACCAAAACTCATTGGAACTGAAATAGAATTAACACAACTCCCTTATCCTTCTCATCAAATCAGATGTCAGAAATTATTAATTGACCTAGAGAATGACAATGAAAATGAGTGGTGATCATTTGAATTATTTGATCAGTGAATGTCACGTGGAAATTGAAAAAACACCAAGTTGCATTTCCCAACTAATTGGTATAGGGTTTATAGATCTTACACTACCATTTAGCATTATGTAAAGCTTAAATGTTAGTCGCATTAATCAAGTGAGTTGTGTCCTGTTTCTGTTCAACCTCATGCTGCATCCTTTAAATGTTAAGGTGCACCAAAAGCCATATGGTTAGTAACACCAAAGGATAATATCATGGGCCATTTCTGTTAGACCTCCTAGTCCATCCTTTAAATGTCAAGGTGCCGACATAATGAAAGGAGTTCGCCCCATTATTGACTGGCAACCAAGTTTTGACAATAAAAACAATTATGATTCATGCTCATAAATCTTTCAACATAATTTTACACTGGCTGTTAATACCCACAGCACTTCACCTTTTCCTTCCATGCTTCAGATTTCCATTATAGCAATTAGAATCTCATTCTGTGCAGCCCAAAGCAGCAGTGACTCCCAACTCTGGAACATCAGAGAAGTCACTTGCAGGGAGGTTGACTCATTTAGCATGGCAGGGTTTAAAGCACTATCAGATAATTATACTAATGAACATAATGATGCCTCTTCAATTTAAATTAAAGGATGGCAATGGTGCATATCATGTCAGTGGATAATTTTTCTAACCCCTCCTGAGTGAGAAGGGTTAAGGTGGGCTATAGTTAAAAATCCCCTTCTCCACCCACACCTGGTAGGGCATGATTATTAAATAATAATAATAATAATAATAATAATAATAATTTTTAAAAAAATGTCATTAGATGAAAACCCCTAACAGTGCTTGTCCAACTCAAGATTGACAGAGAGCAAAAAGGCGAAAACCAAGTGGTGAGGGTGGGGTGGGACATATAATAAATTATCTGTTAATCTATGCTTCCGCTGCTTGAGGGCATTTAGTTTATTATCCAATCCCTGTCATCCCCACCTCATTCGCGTCATGACACACCCCACCAAGGTCGGGATGGTGAGACTTCCCATTATGGCAGATCAAACTGTCATGTTAAAATTAAATTCCCAAAACATTACTCTTAAACCATCTAAATTAAGAGCTGCAAAGTCCAATTCCATTTGCATTGTGTTGGTAATGATGACCCTATGACACAAAAAGAAGTTGGCTTCTAGTATGGTACCATCAATCATCTATATGATAAAATATGTGGAAAAGTTATTAGCTTTGAACGTACTGTGTACTCCTTCACCCAACTGGCAATCTGATCAGGGCTGAGATTGGGTTGAAGATACTTCTTGCCATCATTTTCTTGGATTATGATAAGAGGAACCTGGTCTTCCTTCAGGCCAAAGTACTGTTACATGTGCAACGAAGAATCATAAAGCTTGCAATCAAAATTTACAAGAGAGAGAGAGAGAGATAGGGTCCCCCAGCACTGACCTGGAAAGCGCCCTGACTAGCTTCAAGATCACCAATCAAAAAACTTATGTTTTCCCCTTTATATTTCTCAGCAATCTCATACAAGTTAGACTTGAATGTATCAAAGTTTTCACTGCTGAAGTTGAGGAAAAGCAAAGCCTATTGATAGTGGATACAAAGTTAAGATGGATCCACCACAAAAAAAAAAAGGTATCCAATAAAGGAGACAAGATGGAAATATAAAATATAACAGATAAAATATTAAATTATAATCACACCAAAAATTGTACAAATAACCATGACGCAATTAAATGGGTCCAAAGAACATTGAAGAATGCCATTTAGCTATATTATATTCCAAATTAGAAAAATGCATCTAGAATTTTTAATGGTATTCAAAAGTATTGACAAAGTGCCACAAGAACAAACTAAAGACAAGAAACAAAAATACAAATATATAATTACCTAAAGATAGTAATGCCAAAGTCACTCAAAATTAATAGATAACCATGCTCCTCAATAAATCCACAAGTGTTACTAGACTAAATCACCGAGAAATACAATTACAATGATGAAACATACATCTTGCCAATGCATGTCAGTACAATTCATTTAACCTTGTTGAGTTTTTCACAAAAGGAAAGATGCCAGAACATCTGGAACAAGAATGGACAAGGAGGCCAAATATGATTTGACATTGTTTATTAAGAGTAGCAAGTTAATTGTTTGCATAAGTCAGGGTATAGTTAACCAAGTAGTATTTCATTGTTGCATCAAGAAGTCAAATTAATTAAGCAAACGAGTACTGTAAATCTACTTCTTAGTCCTTACTTTGCTATTAGGGCTGTTAAAGAACTTCGTCAGGAAAGGGTGATTGCTTGGATCGTTGTCAAAAGTAACGACAATAGGCATACTTGAAGAATCAATGAACTTCTCTAGAGCATCAACATCAAAATCCTGCAAGAAAAATGCCATTGAATCAGTGTGATATTTTCATAACAGGGATATTTCAGTCTTTTGCAAAATTGAAACACAAACAGTGCTGGCGACACACCTCAAAATCAACAAAAAGTTCATCAAATGGCTTGAAGAGCCTAACAACTGGTAGTTTTGCATTTGGATCCCCACGAGGAAGGAATTTTGCCTCTAAGGTATGTCCAAAGTCATAATCTGCGCGTAGTTTTTCAGCAACCTTTATAAAATTTTCAAATTTCTCCCCAGAGAATTCTTGAAATATTCCAACCTGTACAATGATTTACCAGCATCAGAACCACAAGAATCGCTAGATAACAAACAAGGCAAATTGATTCCTTACTATGAAGATCTTCTTATCAACAATTAGGCTTCCGGCATCCTCCACAGATCCAATTACGGAAGATGCAGGACCAGCTTGTTTCTTCAGGTATTCAACTATTCCATCAGCTTCACGAGGACCTTTATAATCTTCTATGACATCACCTCCATTCCTTAAAATCTTGAGTGTAGGGAAGCCCCTGATCTCATATTTTGATGCAAGCTCCTTGTTTACATCATCATTTGCATCAACCATAGCTAGAACAATTGGTGGATCATTTTTACTCAAGATTGATGCAGCCTTCTCATACTACAAATAAGGGATAATAATAAAGTATTAGGGAGATTGTCGTTATACCAACTTAGTCACAACAAATAGCCTTAATTTATGTTACAAAAGAAAAAAAAAAATACCTCGGGAGCAAGCCGCTTGCAGTGTCCACACCTATCAAGAAAAATATAAAAGATTATTCAATATCTGCATAGTTGTAAAAAGCTTATATAAGAAGCGTTATCTGTTATTTTGGATAGCGTTCATGAATTGAAAATAGCAACTACTAGAATTACTTATATTTGATAAACTGTTAACAAACTCTCTTAACCAAATGAATGGCTATTGCAACCCATTTGTACTCTTTCTACATGCAGAAGTCATGCCAACTTTGTCAAGTCAATGAACGATGAGGAAAAATCCCCTTGGCCACATTCTAAATACAGGAAGGTGTGGAGTGATAAAGACTGAGTCAACCATGAGCATATCTATCGTCACAAAAGTTGCATCCATACCATCCAGCTGAGTAATATTTATTCAGATTATTCAAGCGAACAAGAAAAAAAAAAGATGAAAATGGATGACAGCCGACAGTGACCAAGCATGATATAGAAGAACAAACTCCAAGTCCTAAATCAGTTCATGCAGAAGATCACCGCACACTAAGACATCAAATCCACAATTTTCAAGAAGCAGTAACTAACACTCGAACAAAAAAATAGAAGCTCCAGGATCTAAGAATATAAATCAACGATCCATTTCGTTAAGGAATCTAAGTTCAGACCGAACTCTTGATCGCCTCCTATGGCAGATCTATAGTGAAACATCGAGAGTGGGAAGATACGAAAATACCATGGGGCATAGAACTCGACGAGGATGAATGGGTGCTTGGCGACGGTCTCAGAGAAGTTAGAGTGGTCCAGAGTGAGGACGAAAGAGGGTGCCGCCTCCGCTTCCGCCTCCGGTGAAGAAGCTGCCGCCTCCTCCTGCGCTAGGGCGGGGGTGAGGACGAGGAGGGCGAGGACGATCGCCGAGATCCAAACCCTAGAGATCGCCATGAGAGGGAGGAAGAAAGGACTGACGGACGAGACAAATAAAACAAGGAAAAAAGTAGTCGCCCGTTGGAACAAACGTGGAAAAGATAGCAATTGAATTCCACATCCACCGGTCCCCAGAGGAAATTATATGTCAAAAATAGGCACCCTTATTATCATCAAAAAAAAAACAGAGGGTGTCCTTGAACAAAAATTACTCTATATTATAAAATTTTTATTATAATTATAATAATTAATCAAATTATTATAATTTTAATTAATATTTAAATATGGATAAATAGTCCTAGCTTCCTACCTGCAAACTCAGCTTCCTTCTATCAAAAATAATTTAATGTATATCAATTTATCTAATTAACCTCATTTATTTTAATAAAAAAATCTAAACTAAAGTATAATTTATAGGAATGACAATGGGTCGGATTCGGATTGGATTCTATATCCTCCATATCCATACCTATCAGATATAAAATATCCAATAGGTATACCCATACCCATTAAAGGATATCTACTATACGTATAATTTTTCTTCTTTCTATAGAACTATTATCATTTAATAAAAATATAGTAAAATTAATATCCTATTTTATATATATATATATATATATATATATAATTAAAAAAATAGATTAAACATCTATATAGTCTCCTACGAGTATCAAAAAAAAATAGTAAGTTGATTTTAGAAAAAAAAATTAATATATGTATATATATTATTTAATCTGGTATTCGGGTCGGGTATCGGATATTGATAGTCCCTCCATACTCTCCTCCATTCGGGTCGGATGTCAGATTCTCCATCGGGTTCGGGTGAAATTGTCATCCCTAATAATTTCTTATAAATTAAACATATTTAAATTAGAATATAATATATTTTTATTAAATTGAATGTGACTTTTTTTGTAAGATATTGATATAATTAATTCTAATTAAATTTTAAAAAAATTATACCATTATTTAAAAAAAAATATTATTTTTTATAGATATAATTAGTCTAAAATGAAGTATAACTGCTTTTAAATTTAATAAAAAAAATTAAAAATTGTAAGAAAAGAAAAGTTTGCAGTGAGAATAAATTCTTTTCTAAAAACTGAGAGGAAGTTGAATTTATTATTAGGGATTTTTGAGCAATTTTCTGTTTAAATATTTCACCATATTAAAATAATTTTAATTATAATTTTTAGTATATTAAAATAATTTTATTTAAAGTTATTAAAATAATGTTATAATATGGAGATTCTGTGAACAAAGATAATTAATAATAATTAAAATAATTCTTTTGATTTTTATTAGTATTATATATATATTATTTTTACTTTCATAGATGTGACTCAATGATAAAATAATTTAGCAGAGAATCAAATTTTAAATTTTACTAAAAATGAATATTGTCGGTTTCTATGTAATATTAAATAATAATATATATACATAAATCAAATCTTCTAGAGATATTGGAGAAAAAATATAAGCCGTGTAAAATAGTTTAGGATTTTTTTTGGATATTCTGTGGCGGCAAGACCGGTAGATTAGAAGTCTGGGGTACTGAACTCCACACTCGAGAACTTGGCACTCGGACAAAATCTGGCAGTTGAGCGATTGGACACTCAGCCAACATAGCAGCTCAACACTTGGGCGACACTGCAACTGGACTGACTTGACACTAGGCTGACTTGGCAGCTCAGCACTCTAGCGACTCTGCAACTCGAGTGACTCGACACTCGACCGACTTAGTAGCTTGACATTCGAACTCAATAGTCGGACTACACAAATTGTCTCCGGTTCGACAACAAAATTGTCTAATAAAATATTGATTTTTTATAACACCTTAAGGGCCACCTCGTGACATATTGGCCCTCGTGACATATTAGCAATTGGAATTGTGGATCGTTGATAAGCTAGAAAAGGAGAGACGAATAGCTGATTGTTAGTTTTCTTATTCATTCTACCATCCAAATTAGTTGAGTAGAAATATATTTTTAAAAAAACAAATAGCTAGGAAAGCAATCGAGCAAATCTAATAATAGCTTTTTAGTATGGTTTGGCACTAGAAAAAAAAAACTAAAAGATAACGCTTTAAAAGTGTTGTCTATGTGTCTTAAAAAGCGTTGTTAAAAGCACTGTTGTTAAAAGTCCGTTCAAAGATAACGTTTTAAAAGCGTTGTCGTTTGTAGCAAAGACAACGCTTTAAAAGCTTTGTCGTTTGTAGCAAAGATAACGTTTTTGCAACGCTTTAAAAACGTTGTTGTTTTTTGGCAAAGACAGCATTTTTGCAACGCTTTTGCGTTGTCTATGTGGCTTAAAAAGCGTTGTTAAAAGTACTGTTGTTAAAAGTTCGCTCAAAGACAACGCTTTAAAAGTGTTGTCGTTTGTAGCAAAGACAACGCTTTAAAAGCGTTGTCGTTTATAGCAAAGACAACGTTTTTGCAACGCTTTAAAAACGTTATTGTTTTTTTGGCAAAGACAACATTTTTGCAACGCTTTAAAAGCATTGTCGTTTTACGAAAACATCATATTTGCAACGCTTTTAAAAACATTGTTGTTTCTTGGCAAAGGCAACCCTTTTGCATCGCTTTAAAAGCGTTGGTGTTTTTGGCAAAGACAACGCTGTTGCAACACTTTAAAAGCGTTGTCTTCTTAAAATAAAAAAAATAAAAAAAATCTATTAATAAAATCATTATTTATATTTACGAAACTATTAATTTTCTGTTATCATATTCTGATTCGAACTTGACATATAAAATAGCATTTAATCAGCTCAGCTAATGATTTCAAACTCATACCAAAATAATAGAATTCAACTACAAAGTATTAGTATTTACAGGAGAATTCAACTATACACATGACTAAATAGTTCTGTTTCATAGTAGATAGTGACATTCGAATTTAAAATAAAAAGCATAAAATAGCTAGTCGCCCTCGAAGACAACGATCTGCATGCTTACTTCTACTAGATATACTGATAAAAAGGATTGTCAGCTTGAGACTGGGACAAAACACCTGCCACTGTGTATCTGTCACAGAAAATAATACCATAGTATTATGCAAAAGAAATTTTAGGTGGTAAAAACTGAAAACAAAGGTCACAGTTCAGGCCATACAATAATGAAAAAATCTGGATTGAGAAAGACAAAATAATCTTATCGAATAATATACTATTTTGCGAACTTGGTTTATTTTTCTTGTATTCTTTAGAAGCTTATATTTAATTACTTAGATACGAAATCTAGCTTTAACTGTAGGTGATCTTAGGAACAAGAGGGTCGTCCGGATTTGGGTCAGTCAGAAGAGAGCAAATCGAGAGAACCTTGGAGATAGTCAATGCAGATGCTTCCGTTTGAGTTGATGTTAGGGTGGTAAACTTGCAATATGATGAAAGAGTAACCTCATAGTGTGATGATAACTGAATCCCACTGCAAAAAGACAAATTACCTTATCTATACGATAGTTTAATTAAGTTTTGAATACTTCTTGAAAGCTACTATAGAAGGATGAAATAACATTTTTGTCATTACAACTCTTTCATCAATATGCCATTTAAGTCACATCAATATGCATCCTTCTCTACCTATATATCTTTCATAAATACCATTAGTTTAATCTTAAATCAAGCTAATCATGTTAGGTCAGCATATATATCTACAATACCTTTATCAAAATCTTGATAAATATGCTGCTAGCCATTATCTATTTGGATTTTAAGAAAAGCTCTGTAGGAACGGAAGGATCATGCTATAATTCACTGTCATGTAGCTACATGACTAAAATAAACCAATAAGAAAAGCCCGGACACAACTGGTGCAAAGTAGAAACTACAGAGGAGGTTCATGAACTAGCAGAAAATTACCAACAGAGAGTCCTTAGTTTTGGATAAAATTGCATGCCTTTTCCTATCCTGAATTTTTTTCATACCGAGGCATCTATGTACTGAGTCATCCTTCCAGAGCAAGCCAAGCAAGCAAGAACCTTAACTTTCTATTTGGTCGGAACAAGATCATAAATTCTTTGTTGCGCAATATAGTGAGTGATTCAAGAACTTCTTCCCAAATCATAGCATACA
>JBBMJZ010404208.1:0-13022 GCA_037833815.1 Zingiber zerumbet
CCCTTAATCAGTCGAGCTATTACATATCCTCTCGCATACGCTCGAGCTATCGCCGTCGTTGTCACTCGGACCTAAATATAAAGTAAGCGATCCCTCCGGCCCTTCTCTTTTTCCTCCATACTCTTTTCGTATGAGTGAGAGTTGCCATACACTCTTTTGCAGAAAAAAGGATTGGAGTGCTAAGCTCAAAATCCCATCTTATTGAAATCGAGTCCCTTCACCCCACCCCTCAAGCGGAACCAGCCAAGGAAGAAAGAAGGATGATTATTCTTTATCCATGCAGGAAGGAAGATTGAGATTTTGAAAACAGTAGTGATTCTTTCCAGTACTACATCTCGAGGGCCAGAAAGGAGGGACTCTCAATGTCCCGTTCAGTTCAGGGTCAAATAGTAGAATAGAAGGCTCTAGTAGATAATGGATACATGTCTTTCCTTTGACGGGCTGGATGGATTTCTTTCCCCGCTTTCCTTGTTTTTATTTTGAATACTATTCTTTGGCGCGCTTTTTAAAAAAACGAAACTAGGTTACTTTCAAATCTACCTTGGAGGTCTTTGGGGTTGGCTCAAAGTAAGTACAACTACGCGTCTAATCAGCCGGGGTACAGTGACCCTCTTTTTGGCTTTAAAGTAGGGTTTATGAGTTGTCTTCCTAGGGCTTGAAGTGGATTGATATCCTGAACCTGAAACGACTCCTTAGGTACATATGTCATCTTCGCCATCTAAAAAATCTCTATTATAGTTGATTCCATACGAGGAGATTTTCCTTTCAAGTAGTCATCCGCTGGGTCAGCAACTACACTGAGCGGAGGAGACTAGCAGTTCTCCCAATAGTAGTCGTCCCTGTCCCCTTTATCCTTCCCATGTTATGGATCTTTCCATGGTTATGGTTTGCTATCCATCCGCCTTTGAACCCTGAGGTGACCGATCAAAATAGCCCATACGAGCGTAAGAGCTCACTTGAGTTCAAAACGATATGTTATACCAATCCCCTTACTCAAGAGCGTAAGGATCAAAACGAGTAAGAGGGCCTGGCCTATCCTTATACTAGAAAGAGTCTTCGAATAGAAGAATAGTTCGTTTCCAGCAGTTCCTGTTCGTTAGGCACCTGAACTTCCTCCCTCTCTAAGTCAACCTTGAAAGCAGTCTCTTTTCAAACTGATCATTCTATAACCGCAGAATCCAACTAGCACTCTACGGGAACTGACTAGAAAGTAGTTGATTATGGCCGGGCCGAGAGACTTGTTATAGCATATCTAGATGCTCTAGAGATTCTTATGAGTCAAAGGAGATCCCCATGCGTATTGTATAGGCAGTCTCATGTTCTACCTTTCAAAGTATAGTGATGATGTATACTCTTGCGAGGGCCAGTGCTCACATTTGTTTATGCTATACGGTGGATAACGAGCTAAGACTGAGAAGAAAGAAAGATGACTAGCAATCCCCCTTTCCTTTCCACGCCCCCGGCTCTCTTCCAGTGCTCTTGCTTTCCCATAGCTTGAGAACAGTATTTCGGGACTCCGGCATAACCATCTTTCTGGACTAGAACCAATGTAGCTTGAGATAACGGGTTTAAGGAGCACTTGCGATGGGGCACACTCGCTTGAGGGACTGGCGTAAAGATCTATTCCTTACGCACCTACCTAGCTTCCAAAAAGAATGTCAAAAAAAACACGAGAAGAGGTCTTTGATTTGAATAGGGCCGAGTGATAACGACGGGGTGACCTTGCCTGAAGGTGCGAGTGATAACGACGCGTCTTGATTCACGCTTGTGCAGAGAAAAGGGCATCAGGGAAGGAGTGATTAAGAGGAGCGAATGATAATGACGCGCAGGCACACACGTAGTCAAAGCCGCACACGCGTAGGATGGACGTGAGTTCATTCCAAACTCAAATCAGGTAGGGACTACTGGGACGGGAAAAGACCCTATTTCAAAAGAAGGACAGATCGGATTAAAGTCAGGGACCACTTAAAAGGAGTTCAAATCATTCATTATTTACTCGGGAGCGGAAAGAAGTACATCAAAATCTCATATACATATATAAGCTGCTCAAACAACATCTGGACCCGAGAGTTTAATTGTTTTGTTCGACTTGCTAGTGTTAAGCATATAGTAGAAACAGATCTTTGAACGAGAAAGAACAGCTACAGAAACTACTTATGAAGCTACATTTGCTACCGGAACTGATTACACTCGTCTAGCAAGGGCACCAGCACCAGCTAATACAGATAATGTTTATGTACCCAACTCAGTCACTATTTATAGTCCCTCTCCTGCGAGCTATTCGTTCCTCACGTCGCTGTCGCTCGTACGAGCTACTTCTTTCCCTCTCCCAATAGTTTGACTCGACTTTTAAAATCAATCAATTTAGGAGTCGAGCCTATCGGTTCTACGTCAGCGGATTATTACCAGTATAGTTGCTAACATGGCTATTCAAAACTACGAAAGATCTTACCCTAATATCATCGGTCGAGCCTCCCCATCAGCAGTATTTTGTCGTGAATGGCAATAAGATTCAAGGAAGAAACGTAGAAAGAAAAGACTAATTTATTGGAAAGGCAACTTACTTTTTTCAGGGGCCCTACCCTTATCAGTCGGTGATGCCCTCTCCCGTATCCTTATTATATGTATATGGTTATGAACGCGTACTTTAATTAGTAATTAGTGCCGAACTCAACCAAATAGTAATAGGGCACAGGCTGCCCACGGAGCGGTTAGGGCTGCCTCGGGCACCAGAACCATGGAACGAGAAGAACGGATAGGAGCCTTACGCAGCTGCCAGCTACAACGTTATTTATCTTTCCATGGAATCTCTTTCAACTGGTTATGAGCCTCATATTCCATTCACTTGAACAACCAACATCTCTTTCCCCGTAGAGTACTGATTTCTAAGTTGAATCAAGCCCACGGGGCGGTACATACAAATGGTTTGAAGTTTAAGGTGCCGAGTTCAAAAGATAGGTACGACCATAGGGAAAGGATATAAAACAAAGTAACTTGACTGAAAGGAGTGGTGAGGGACTCTTAAAGACCTAATGCCGGTAAGAGAAAGATCGGATAAACAGAACCTAAGGCACAATCAACTAATATAGTAGCTGCTGCCCGTTCCCTTTGCAGCCCGTGCCCCAGAGTTCTGGAGACATTCCATGAAACTGAATCTTTTGTTCGCGAAAGTGCCTCTTCAAGACCCAAGAACATAGGATAAAGAGCAGCAGGCGTAGCACCAGTTTCATTCCTTCTAAGATATGCCAAAGAGTCATCGGCTCCTCGAGTCTATTCTTCGTGTCAGATCTGATATAAGTGATATGGGGCTTTCCCAACGATTGAGTTTCATAAGCTCCTGTTCTTGTTCATGGTTCTGGTGCCCTTGCTTCTCATGGTATTTGCTTTCCGTTTTAGGCGCAATGCCATTCTACTATTTGCCCACGGAGCGGTATATGAAGAAGACAAGACTCCTGACTTGAGTTTCTCGAGCATAAGCTATAGGTACGAATCTTCCTACTTATCCACGTCGCAAAACTATTCTTATAATTAAATGCGTCCAAAATACTGCTGATGGGTTTTTAGGCACACGTCGCTGTCGCTCGTCCGTTCCAAATTAGATTTGATAAAAGCGAATTTTAAGTCACACGTCGCAAAACTATTCTTATAATTAAATGCGTCCGTTCCAAATTTGATTTGATAAAAGCGAATTTTAAGTCACACGTCGCTGTCGCTCGTCCCTCACCTGCTTATTTAAGTTAATAGTGCATCCACGTCTAAATCCCTCAGCAGATTACAGCGTGAATGAAGGGCAGGGATTTCTTTAGATGGCTCGACCGTCAAGTTTGACCAACGGGCTTTAAAGAAATAATTGAGTACTATACTTCGCGTTAATATGGAAACGTAACAATGGCTTTCTCATCTTTATCTCTTTTTCTATGAGTCTACTTTATCTGAATCTACCCAAAATTAAGATCCGTTCTAATTCCTATGAATATTCATATTATCAGTTCTGGATATTCTTTCTTACTATAAGTGCCAGTCTGATGAATATGATACTGGATATTCTTTCTTCTTATTCTTATAAGTACTATAAGTACTATATTCCCAGTAGAGTAGTAAGTGGTATTCTGATTCTAAGTACTAGTCAGATTCTGATTCATAGTTATGGATTAGCAGTAGGCCCTGGGGTCGCTCCCTATACATAACGCTAGTCTACTTTGTACTTCTGAGCCGCACCAGATTGAATTTACTAGCCAGCACCAGATCTCTTTTTTTGTTAATTCACCAGCTAGCTCCAGGTCGTAAATGTTTACATTTGATCCTCCTCCTGTACGAGTTGGTTCATAGCTAAGATAGAAGATTACCAGTTGGTTCATAGCTAAAGACACTTTCAGATATAAGATATGAATATACTTTCTTATCTTTTAGATACTTGTTCTAATTACCAAATAGCTTTCATTGGCACTTCCCACTCTTTAAAATGGGGTTCACGGCGAACGGGTTTCGTACTTTACAACTCTGGAGTCGCACTTCTTGATCAGACAAAGACAAGTACAACCCATTTTTATTGGGGCAACTCTTTATTCAAAAAATGGCAACTGATAGATCTATCTCTGGGAAAGCGACTATGCAAAGCCTCAACTTTAACTGACAGATCTATGGTTCGGTAAAGCCTCTATTCTAATAGCTCTATAAATTCATTTAGTTCATAAGTGACTCTTTTCTTTAATTTTTTTTATCTCTATTTCTGTTCATAAGCATATCTCTCTATGGGTCTTCCTCAATTCAGTAGAGTAGGGCTTGCCCAGTGCGTGCTTCACCTTTCGTTGAATATGTTCTGTGAGTTCGGGGTCAGTCTTCTTAGTCGCTCCTTTCACAGGATTCTTGACTCGCTTCTTGCATAACTCTTTTACGTGGGGAAGCACGAGCCGAACCTTAGCAGCATGGAATTCCCCTCTGGCAACGAAAGCAAACCATTAAGCAGCTTTAGTCAAGATCAATATCAGGTGTTGTGTTCATGGCAATTTGATCCCCCTCCGTGGGGAATACTTTCATATATAAGTATCAGAGTGCCACCCAAATGGTGACTAAGAGATGACTAAGACTATGTCCCCACTTCCTCCTCCTGCTCCTGATCGGATAGATTGAATATCAACTATATACTCCAGCTCCTGATCGGATAGATTGAATGCTGATCTACCGGATAGATATCACTGATCGGATGTATTGATTGCTGATCCACCTTGCTATGACTGTCTCACTTTGTGTGCTATGACTGCGGATACTACTGGAGCTACGTGCTCCTACTACAGGAGAGAGAGCCCCGGTCTGGATCAAGCTGCCCGCCCAGGACGGAGAAGTGTCGCGAGCTGCTTACGCAAGATTCAATGATTGTCCAGTCCGCTGACTGCATTGGAACCGGACCCGAATCCGTTAGTCTCGCATGCCCTCCACGGTCTAGCGTAATCTTATTCACTCTTATGTTAATGTTGCGTGCCAGAAACTCTTTTGTTCAACTTATACGAATAGGGGTGCGGGTCTCGGTTTTCAAACTACTTATTATACTCTAATACCCTGAATACCATCTACATTAGTTGAGTCAATAGATGCTTTGCTGGAAGGCTTAGCAAACTTTAGAATACTACTGGTGTACTAAACCAATACTATTCGTAGAACTGATTACACCCTTTCTATCTTCCCTGGCTGGATTTCCCATGAGTTCTTGTGCGACTTGGTCGGGTCGATTGGCTTTGCTCCAGCCAGCTAAAGGTCTATATTAATTGGGTAGAAGTGGCGAAACAAAAAAGAAGTCAGAGAAGTAGAAAGAAGTTAGGTATGAATATTCATATTGCCATTTTTTGGGTAGATATGAATATGAATATGCATTTTGGGTGTCTTCCATAGCTGGAGTGAATCTATATCAGCAGGAGTTCATGTCAGACCAATACTAACCAATGGGAATGGGAATAAGAATACCAATGGCACCTGACTTTTGATATTGAATATTGATCCACGAATGAAACTGATCGAAGTATCTAGCTACCGTTAAACTAATAGATTGTTGTTGCTCCCGTACTGTCGTACCAGAAAAAGAAATTCCCTATGAGATACATTAAAAATTCCCTATGAGATACATTCCCCATGAGAGAAATCAAAGATGAAATGCTGCACCTTGGGCTCACTTCAATCTTAATACCTTTCTCGTCAGCTAATTCAACAATGTAAGCTATTTCGCCTGCCTTGAGACCTGCTGCTATTTCTGACTGTCTTGACAACCTTTCGTTTTTTATATGTTGTATACCTGGGTGCTAGGGGCTAGCTTGCCAGCTAGAGAGTGAAAAGTAATGCCATGCCCGTGTTAGACTGTTGCTGGAGCAATTCATTTGTTATAACGACGCTGGATTCCGCGCAGGAGTTGTTCAAAACAATTTAATGACTTCAGCTCGGCTTGATGGACTCTAAAAAGAATGGAACTCTCCTTGAAACAAACATTTAGAGGATATGGAAAGTGAAAAGCTCGCTCTCCCCACTGGTGCCCCCAAACTCCCCACGAAAGATCACGAAAATAGAACCTGGAGGGGAGAAGTACGACTAGAAGGAAGCGATTGCCCTCACTTGGACCTCAATTCAATTGAGAAAACGCGCACTGCATTATTTGAATTCAAAGACCCGTCGTTATGTCCCCGTCTCATATTTGACGGCCCACTTAATAACAGTAGTGAATGATACGATCTAGAGTTGTTTGGAATTGCCATGAACTCTCAGCACCAGATGTTGCCATTTTTTGCGTAGTAATTAACTCCTCTCCCGTGGGATTAGTGGTCTAACTCTTAACCTTTGATGTTCGCTGCGTTGCCCTTGCCACGTCTACTACTCTTTCTCTCGTCTCTCTCCCACAAAGTATATGACAAAGTATATGAATTCAATATTGTATATATATGATATTAATATATAAGTGCTCTTTGGGCTTTTAGCACACGGATGTGATAATAAGTGTTTTTTATATACTCTCTATGGTACCGCTTAGGCACATGCCATTCACGACTATTATTCTCTTTTGCAAGTCCATTCAGATAAGAGACTCTTGCTGATAATGAATAATGTATACTATACATGAATTCAATATAAAGAATATGGACGAGCGACGTGGCATCACTCACTTATCTTTGCATTAACTCTAACCATGAATTATGTCTCTTTCCATGAACTGCTGCAGAAAGATATGAGTAGGCTACCCTTTGTCTTCCGGTCGGGGTCCCTGGTACGCCTAGAACTGACACCAGATATTGAAACTGGAATGAACTAACCCTAGAACCCTAAAAGAGCTTATAAACTGCTTCCTTTCACTCGTCCCATCCTGACGTCAGACGTCACTATGTTCGTCGCTTCCTCTTATGAATACGTCGTTTCACTCGTCCCATTCACTATAACCCTACTATAACCCTAAAAGAGCTTATAAACTGCTGCTGCTGCCTTTCACTCCTTTTAGTCCAGCTCCTGAGTCAGTTCTAGTTGCTTATGGTCTAGCTCCTTTCCTTAAGGTACTCGGCGTAGCACTTTCTCCTAGAGGTCTAACATAATATTCACTCTTTGGTCTAACATAATATTCACTCTTTCGTTATCACTCCCACTCGTTCTTCTTGGCCCAAGAGGCTCATAACCTGTTGAAGCGCTTCGGGGCTCCATATATAACTCCTCGGGGTGCCCCATATATATGTATATGACTCTCATTCTCCATTCTTTTATTCGACTAAGGTTAGCGTACGCCGGCGAACTCTACTCTCACAAGTCAGTCTAACCTATCTGAACCTCTACTGGGGACCAGCTCATAAAGCACTTTGATACCCTTTCTTTTGAACTCGAACCCAATTGAACCTCCTAAAGACCATTCTTAAGCGACAAGACCGCTTTTCCAGGACCAAAGAGTGAATAGTGAATTCCAAACCACTCTTGCCGTCTCGTACCTCGGAGAAAAGAACTGGGTCACTGAACCCGTCCGGAAGTTACTTAACTTTTTTGAGCGTATCTCGAACGATCTTAGCCGGAGTTCGCAGTCGATTCAACTGCAAGGCATCACTCCCTAAGTGTTTCCGTCGACGTCGCCCCGTCTTAGTAGCTGTCGCTCTTACCTCAACTTGAGTCACACTATAAGCTGTCGCCAGCTAGCACCAGTGCAGAATATTTTGATTATATTCACTTCTACAATGTGTACATTTACGTACCACTCTTTACCCACTCTTGGTCCTCACTCTGACTCTTGGAATAGTAGTTCAAGGCTCCGCCTCAAACTGGAGCGCGTATTCTCATTCACAGAAGTAGCCAACAAGAACTGGCAAAGAAACTCTTAAAGCAACCTACACTGATTCAACCACTGAGCCGGAAACAAGAACCTGAATTCAAGGATAGGAACCCTGGGATTCTAATTAATTATATATATATATAGTCAGATAAGATCTTATATATAGTAAGAGAAGATGTCCCGATAAAGCGAACAAGGGACGGAAGAGACGAGTCGTGAATGCGGCATATGACTATGACTCTTAAGAGAAGAGAGCATCTAGATAAAGAAGGCAAACATTTCAAGCACTATAAAAAAGGCTTCAGCATACTGATCACTTAAACCGGAAGCTCCTTAGTCCCGTGCGTACTCAAAAGCTAGAACTGAATAGGAATGAACTGAAAATGCCATGAACCACTAAAGAGGAATTAACTGAAAACTCACATGCCATGAACCAGTCCGAGTTCATAGCTATCGGCCATCGGTTCCATTCACTACTCTTATTGTTGCTTATCACTACTGCTTAGAATAATAATAGTAGAGTGAATCCCAATAAGTTAATTCACTCAGGCACCAATGTATCAGAACCCTATATAGATTCGAACACGAACAGAACAAACATTCAATATGTTTGAATTTGGGAGTTCAGAGAAGAAGTATATAATGAGAAAGTTCAAGTCTCTTCTGATCCACTATCTTATCTATTCTTCTGATCCACTATCTTATCTATAGTCTAAGTCTAGATAAAGAGTAAGATCAACTAAACTATATATTCTATAGTAGAATAGTTCGATCCACCCCCAAAATTGCAATATTAATATCTACCCAAAAAAGAGCAATATTAATATTCATATACCCAATAATGAATTGACCTACTTTCTGTACCAAACATAAGTTCTCTCTACCCAAAATGTTCATATTCCCCTTTGTATGAATATGATAATTAGCAGTAGGAGAACCCCAGGGGTAGCTATAACTGATGGGATAGAAAGTTCGTGGCTCAATTTCCGAATGGTCAATATAGACGAACATCAATCAAAATAAGCTACACTTATGAACTTCACTCTATAAATATATATAACTCAATATGGATACGCGTAGATACAGAATCTGACTCTGACCAAGGCAACAACCAAAATATGAACTAAGTTCATTCAAATAAAAGATATCTTAAGAGTACCATGCGGATAGCAATTCACTAGGTGCGGCCCGTACTCAGTAAAGCTACTGCTCCTATTTGTTCTGCTCTACTTGAAAACTGTCTGGGCATATAACTTGAAGGGTCTTAGATCCCATTGCTCTACTTGACTTTACAGGGCACTCACTACTCTTATGATATAACTTATAACTTCTCTTTGTCCAAAGTGATTCTTGAACTTCTCTTTGTCTTCTGGGCAAAAGGAGTTCATGTGCCGACTTGGTGCTTGTAAATGTTCCATTGTAGACCAATGAGTGAATTACTTGTAATGAACGACCAGTAGAGTAAATGCATTGTAGACTGGTGCTTGTGATAGTTCCTAGAACGACCTGGAGCTAGGTCTTAGGTGCCAGGTCTTAGCTATGGGCTAGGTGTTAGGACAGAAAAGATTTTAAACGAATAGATCAAGCGAAAAGGGTTTCTGACTTCCTCCTTTTGTATGCTTCGATGTGGGTTTCTTACTTGAATTGAATTTCCGAACAAATAAGCTACACTTATGAACTTCACTCTATAAATATAACAGTATCTAAATCTATTTGGATCCTTTCTTTATATCGAACGGTTCTGAGTCTCACGAAGTTCCATGTCGCCAAGGTTCTGCCACTGACCCCAGGATTGGGATTGCTTCACGAAAGCACAAAACGTGATTGGAAAGGAGAAAGCGATTAATGGTTATTAATGGAGCTAGTTTCTTTATAGCTCTCCATCAAATGATGGTCCTCTCTACTTCTTCCCGCTGCTTCGGTATTAGGTACCAGACCCTCACTGGTGTACCGCGTAGCACCTGTAGGTGAACCCTGCTCTAATAGAATAGTTCATGGTCGACCGTAATTCTATTTTTAAGCCAGCACCAGTCACTATAGTAGTTCCGCATGAGTACGAAGGTAGACCGAAGCCTGAGCCTACCGACTCTGAGCGCTCACCTGGGTCCAAAGAGTCCCGAAGCGCTTTCCAGACCTCGACGCATAAAGTGACTCTTATGGGGCAGCTAAGACAGACGAACGACTCCAGAGATTCATTCAATAAAATATCCGCTTTCAAGTAGAGCGCATATATAGATCTTTCAGTTCCACTTTCCCTCTCCCCCCGTATGGTCGAGCCTCTCTTATGATCCCTCAAATATTTTCCTTTATAGTCGAGCCTATTATTATACCCTGACAGTCCCAGGACAATGCATGGGGAATATATTGTCAAAGTTCAATGAACATTTTGGGTAGAGCAGAAGAAAAGAAATAGGAGCAGTAGCTGTCAATGTATGGTAATGAGTTCCTTTTCCCGAACCCAAACATTCTATTACTTGTTCTCATATTTAATAATAGCATTTCCGAAAATAGCATTTCGCTCTATTCAGTATATAGAGAAGTTCAGAATTCAGTATATATAGAGATAAGAATAGTAAGAATTCAGTATCATCAGAATGCAAGTATGATTTTGGGTAGAGAAAGATCCACTATCTATAGCTCTATAGCTTACGCTTTAGCCCCTCAGTCGGCCTTGCTGAGAGTTCTAATTCAAATAGTAATGCCATTCACGAACAGTAGAGTTGTCATGTATGGTAATGCCTGGTGCTGGAGTTAATTCCTTAAGGTGCAAAGAAGGTAGGGAAGCCCGCCGCTAGCTCACGAGTATCCGTTCAGTGACC
The DNA here is from genome assembly GCA_037833815.1 of Zingiber zerumbet. NCBI lineage: Eukaryota > Viridiplantae > Streptophyta > Magnoliopsida > Zingiberales > Zingiberaceae > Zingiber > Zingiber zerumbet. Next base: position 11,101 of record JBBMJZ010404208.1, read on the forward strand.
CGATACGAGGAATTCATACTTAATAGTTCGCTTTGTCACTCGACTGAGAGGATAGGAAGGGCTCATAATCTGTTTGTATTGTCGCTCCACCTAATTGACTTCCCCCAAGCATAAGCAGAGTTCTAATCCCTTTCATCCCCAAGCAAGAGTTCTAAGTATGGGTTCGGGAAAGAGCTAGATCTAAGTACGGGTTCGGGAGAGAAGTTGAGTTCTTTTGTTTTTTCTAGGTTCATTTGCCTCTTCATCCTCTGCCGACGGGTTGTCATCTGTCCCGGGCCGTGCCACACGTGAAGATTGTAAACTATTTGAACTCCGCCTTCAAACAAAGTTAGGGAAACTCCTTCAAAGTTGGGTACTATATTGAATTTTCCGAACGATAGAAACGACGAACGAGTGGGGTAGGAGTTCATAACTAGTTATTCACGACTTGGCGCCGTGGATACATGACTTGGTGCTAGAGTTCAAATTGTAATAATATAGCCACCCTCGTAAGTTATAAAATAACATATACATGTAATACCCCAGTTTATGATTTGAATTAATATTCATCCGGGAATAACTATTTGAATTTAACTCGACGGGCGTAGAGTGAATGGACACGCAACGCAATGTGATAATTGACCTGGAAGGAGTCAATTACATTTACGACTTGTTGCGATTCACTCTGACGCTTGCTAGCCAGCTAGCTCCAGGTCTAACATATGATACTATACCTCTTTCCAAGTCTAACATGGCAATTGAGAACTACTCTAGATATCAGATATCTCCTACTCGGCCCACGCTCGAGCCTCTCTTTGATATCCTATTTGATCCCTTGCCTTCTCCTTACCTATCTGAGTTCTCACTCGAGCACGTCGCTTTTCTCCTTTCTTTTTCTCGCACATTCGATAGGTGGTTCGGGACTGAAAAAATCTTTGTATCCCTTCTGAGTGTTCCCTGTGGACTTGATCCCGGTGCCCTTCTCCCGTCTTAAGTTCTTATCCTAGAGTTTCATTGTTTTCTTATCCTAGAGTTTCATTGTTCTACTTGCATGTCTTAAGCCACCTTCCTGGGACTCAATTAAATAAATTAAAGAAGACTTACCGTTGCACTTACTTAAGTACTTCTAGGGACCTATGTGCACTCATGGCCTTGCTCTTTCTTTGGGCGGATCCTTAACATGAGTTTTCCGGAGGATCCAAAGATAATAAATAAAAGATGCATTCTTACCGTTCATAGAATTTCTTTATATCCTGAAGAGCCTGAACGACGCACCATAAGATAAGTGTGCCAGCCTGAGTTGTCAATGTATGGTAATTAATGAAGGACCTCTTGCTAAGTGCTCAAAGATTCTTCACGTAGAAAGAGTCTCACGCAAAAAGTCAATAATTCACGACTGGTGCTGGCGACGTGGATTCCATTCCCGTACGAGTGCCGTCCGCTTGCTTAGTGAGTGGAATATGTTCCCCCTACGCTTTTTGAGTTTCCCGTTGCGAATTGCTTCCTTATAGTATTCTGTCCGGTTAAAGAGGGAAGTACGAACGAGGTAAACTAAGTGATTCCCGTACGAGTGTCTTAGGTGTTCACTGTCTGAGTTCAAAGAGTTAATTCCTTAAAATTCTGTTCGGTAGCAATAAACATTACCCCTTTAAAAAGAGTGAATGGAAAGCGGCAAGGGCTAACTCATCTTATTTATCAGTTCGCGTTCGGGCGGATGCCCCAGCTGAATCTACAGTTTTATAAGAGCTAACTTGAAAAAACCACTTACAATCCTAGAAAGGGTCAGGAGTCCGATCCGGCTCCACTCAGCGTAAACTTCTTTTATTTGTTCCGCTTTCTCGGCACTTGGGCCAGAGAGATCGAAAGAAAGTGAGGGGCGAAGAGCTTTTAGTAAGGGAAGGGTACCCACTGGATAGGTGAGACGTTAGTCGAATTGGCGAAGA
>JBBMJZ010404233.1:0-13020 GCA_037833815.1 Zingiber zerumbet
TTCTTTTCTTCCACCTGTCCATCTCTCTTTTTTTTAAAAAAAAAATTATAAAGAATTTCCTTTTTTGTCCTAAAATTTTCCGAGTGTTTTCAGTTTTAACTTCCACGTTAATAAAAATAATTTTTAGCCCTTTCATTGCGGAAAAACTTTGCAATGACAGGAAGTGATATGTGCACGACCTCATATCAAGATATAGGTAAATAAATTAAAGGGGATATTTTATCCTAATGCACTAATCTTTTTATACGGATAAGGTCAGATACCTAATAGATTTTGCACTTATTAGAAATTAGACTCCGATACTTATTAGAGTAAATATTCATACTTGTGTTAACTACACCAACACATGAGGGCATGGAAAAACTTTATAATCTAATAAAAAACAAGGTGATTTGTTGGCCCAGCGTATTCGTCAATCTATCCCTAAGTCAACACGGAGGAGATAAATCATTAATAACTACTAGTCATTAGTACAATGGCCAAGATACGGGGGGAAGACATGCGGGAACGAGCCGAGTTTCGACTTTATGACCTAATGTGGCAACACTCATATCTTAACTATCGTACCATCTTGAGGGGATCCACCGAATTTCAACCCCAGGACATAATATGGCAACACTATATATTTTAACTATTGCACCATCCTGAGAGGACCTCGAAAAACTTTACAATTGTGACAAAAGGTGATTCACTCGCCCCAGCGTCCCGTCCCTAGGCCAGCACGGAGGAGGTAAATCACGGGGGCTACTAGCCCGGATAATGACTAGTGCATAGAGGAGGGCAGGAATCTAGCTACTAGCCAAGATATGACCCCGGATCTCATTATAGCAACACCCCATGTATTAACCACTAGTCAATCCCAAAGGGACTCCAAAAACTTTACAATAAAAAAAATGATAATCCCAGTTAGCCTCGCCCGGTCCCACGGAAATTTCCCACCGACCACAAGGATAAATCGGGAAGCACGCAGCAGCCAACCCAGAAGTCCAACATCCTTTGATTACGCCCTATATCTGGAGGGAAAATTCTTACAAATATACCGTATCTAGAATCTGAATATCCAACCGCGGTGCCATGGCCCCGGGACCTCCAAAAACTTTACGATGAACTATTTGTGGGATGTTATGCGAAAAAGTCGATCGCTTACTCAATTAAATTAAATTGAGTATTTTTAGATAAACCAAGAACTCTTACAAGCTACACAATGTTGTAAGATGGCACCCCTGGTTGGTGCACATGGTAAAGCTGTTTTAGATGCACACGAGAGACCAGGATTCGATCCTCTGTCGAGGCGTGCATCAACGTCAAATATGATGGAAAAATTGTGCTGAGTGACCTTGATTGAAGCCATCCACTTCCAGAAAAAATTGAGACTTTATCTGAGCAACTGGTGTACTACTATAAGCGTTTATGTACCCGATAGGAAAATTAGGGAGAACGAACTAGGAGAGCATCCACCTCCAAGACTATACTGAACTTTAGAAGATAAAATGAAATTTAAAAGTGATTTTTTATAAGAGAGAAAATAAAAATAAAAAAAAAAAACAAAATCAAAATCCTGCTCCGTTGAGATCTATAAGAAGATTTGCCTGTCACTCACTTTGCTCCTCATTAATCGTCGCCATGGAGTCCCTGCTTGGTTTCTCCCTCTGTTCTTTCCTCCTCGTTGCCAGGGTGCTTCATGTTCATGGAGCCGTCACCAATGGCGGATGGTCCACCGCTCATGCTACCTTCTACGGCGGCGGCGACGCCGCCGGAACGATGGGTAATTCATCAAACAATCTTCGCAAAGTTTGATTTTTTTTTCAGTTCAATCGCATCAAGATCTGATTTTGATTTGAGTTTTGACGATCGTGGAATTCACAGGAGGAGCTTGTGGGTATGGGAACCTCTACAGCCAGGGCTACGGCACCAACACGGCGGCGCTGAGCACTGCCCTGTTCTCTGGCGGCCGGAGCTGCGGCGCCTGCTACGAGATCAGGTGCGCAGGCGGCGGTGGATGCCTCCCGGGCGGCGCATCCGTCGTCGTCACCGCCACCAACTTCTGCCCGCCCAACTACGCCCTCGCCGCCTCCGACGGCGGCTGGTGCAACCCGCCGCGGCAGCATTTCGACCTTTCTCAGCCGGTGTTCCAGCGAATCGCCGAGTACAAAGCCGGCATCGTCCCCGTTCAATTCAGAAGGTGAAAAAAAAAGTGCTAAAAGATTCATGAACACAGACGTAAAATATTTTTAAAACATCGAAAAGAAAAGAACAATTCAATCAATCATGTCCAATTTTGTCGCAGAGTGTCGTGTGTGAGGAAAGGGGGGATAAGGTTCACGATCAACGGCCACTCCTACTTCAACCTGGTACTGATCACCAACGTCGGCGGCGCCGGTGACGTGGCGGCGGTGTCGGTGAAGGGATCCAGGACCGGGTGGCAGGCGATGAGCCGCAACTGGGGGCAAAACTGGCAGAGCAACAGCTACCTCGACGGCCAGTCACTGTCATTCAAGATCACCACCAGCGACGGCCACAGCGTCACATCCGCCGGAGTCGCGCCGCCCGGGTGGAGCTTCGGCCAGACTTACGCCGGCGCCCAGTTCTGAACAACTCAAACCTCACATATCACAGCAGAAGTAGGAGTTCAATAAACGTATACCGTCGAGGCATGCACAAGCTCTGGGCTCTGTTTTGAAATGGCCCCGTCTATTTCCATGCCTTCACTTCATCGATTTGCAGTGTCCAGTTAATTTTTCTTGTCTTTTTTCTTCTTTTAATGTCGTATCGTTGTGGTTTTTGTCGTGCAAGTCTGATGGAGAAGAAGAGATGAATCATGAATGCTTTTTGTTTCATGTCATCTCCAAAACTGTAATGCTGCACAACTACTTAATTATGTTTTTGGAGAGATAATTATATATCCATCCATATAAAAAACATCTAAAACACAAATTTTGATTCGACATTCTACATAAATCATCTTCTATTTCACTTTCAGTTCAAGTCGATTTTGCTCTCAATTGCACCTTCTCCATCATCTTCATCCACATTGAGATCGAGTTTTTCAGTGTCAGCTTCTGCAGCAGCTCCTCCTCCTCCCGAAATAGAAGACGAAAATGGCTTTCGATTCGATTCTCGTTCCTTTTGTAAGCCTTCAGATGATGTAAGGAAACTACTGTTGGAGTTGGGAAGAAGATCTTCTGGAACTGGAACTGCATTGCTTAAGCATCCATTTGAGACTGCACTGGAGACCAGTTCGGAGAGTTGATTCTGCTTCCCTAGTGCCTCTTGAGCCTTCTCCAGCACAGACTGCAAGTACTTCCCCTGCGCCTCGATTCGGAGTTGTAAATGCCTCTGAACCTTTTACAAGTATCAGTTTGCAACATCACTGACCTGCAACAAGTTTGAACAATGATAAATTACAAGTGATTTACCTCCAATTGTTCTTGTAGCTGTCTTTGCACTTCAATTTGCATTAGCAGTGCTTCGTTTATCTGAATAGGCCTGAAATTGACAGTGTCTTAGTTGAAGAAGATGCATCCATTTTTGAATCATTATAGTACTTAATTTTCGATGCTTCCTTACCTATTCGGCTGTCGAATGATATCGGTTTCGCTCGGTCTCTCTGCTGCAACATTGTGTCTTAGTGAGACAGTTTGATTGCAAATTGGGATGCTGCTCTTACTACTCTTACTGCCTCCTCCAGTGTGTGCCTGAGCTTTGCTGAGCCTGCACTTCTACAATATCCAAACAAGAGAAACACCATTATTTGAAGAAGGAATTAACAAATAAATTGTGAAGTTAGTCGAACCTGAAGATGGCTTTTGAGGTGATACAGTGTCAGTCCAGGAATTCCCATGAGTCTCATGATTGTTTTCGGTGTAGCTTCTGCAAGACGATGCTTGAACAGCAACAATCAGTTCTCAGGGCAAGAAGATTGGGTATTTTTGTTTGAATGAATGAATACTTACTATCTGCTCCACCAAGTTGATTAACTGCTTCTACGAACCTATCATGGAGCTCAGGTGTCCACTTCAGCCTCGGCTTCGCGTCGGTTGACAAGAATAATCCTGACTCACCAGGAATGCTTCCTCCTTGAAGCATGTTGTTGTAGTCTTGGTGATGATGATACATCTGAACTAGTAAGGCCGTCAAACAAAAAGGCAAACATTTCCTTGCTTTATTTTCTCTTTTCTTTTCTTACCTTATGTGTATCGGATCCTCGATCTAGGTTGAATTATGGGCGTGTCGTATCGGTGAGTAGTCGAAACAGATAGCTTCAGGACATGTCTATATAAGCTCAAGTGCTTCTCTTGCAGGTGAGAGTTGGCACAAAGCTCACTTTATAAGGCAGATTGCAAATGCAAATGAGAATTTGGAATCATTTGAATAAACCACCCGTAAGTCGATCCGATCTTCAGAGCAACTCGAAAAGAGATCTAGTCCTTGATTTTCGGTTCTTAAGGTCCTAAGTTGGCACTATATTCTTCAGAGGCAATTTTTTTTTTTAGCTAACAACTTTAACTAGTTGTATGTGCAGAAGAATAGATCCTTAAATATCTATTCTTTGGCTAAAGACCGATAAAAAAAAAATCAAAGAACCATATACTTGTAAAGAGAATTTTGAGACTCTGCCATCTTTCCAGGTTACTGAATTCTAAGAAGCTGAACATCGAACAGGCTTGTTCGATTCGAGCTCAGATTATTTAATTAAGCAAGTTAGAAGGTTCTCTTTGACTGGTTAGCAACAGCAGAATCAGATACATTCTTTTATATAAACAACTGAAGGAATATGAAATGAGCATGAGATTCCCTTTTCTCTTCTTGATACTTTATATCCAGCATTCGATCATTGTCAACAGTGGAAAGGAGATGAGAAGTTATCCATTTACTCGAAGCCAATTGTCGATGTGAGATCCAACACATGAAATAAGTATCATCCTTCCTTCTGATGTCTTTCGAGTGTCATCTGATCATATGATTGTACAATCTGGCAGTCGAAAAACAATCACTGCAAAAGGCATCATTGTTTGTGAAATTTCTTGAATGTTTCACAGAGTTGTAAATGAAGCAGGCCTGGCCTATTCATTCATATCTAGCACTTTTAAATAGCTAGGATGGATATGATTCTCGCGGAACAAGTACTAGATTTGCAAACACTAAATTGAGCATCGCAATGAGATTACCATATCTGCAGTCATTAAGGACATTGTTCGCGGAATGTTGCTCATAACCAAGTGTTGATCATCCCTTCATTGTTCTCCAAAGCATTGAAAAACCAATAAAGTCTATGGAAGAATCCCTCTTTTGCATGATAAGAATAAGTGCATCCCTTCCTCATGTTGATGAAATGAACTTGACAGTGGAATATGCTGCGCCCCCATGAAAGAGAGCCTCTGTCTCGCCTCAACTTCTCGCTAATCATCATTGTGGATTGTTTAGTGTTTAGAGGACTAAAATCTGTCCCAGCTGTGAAACTTACAGTTGCTGGTTGGATGATGGATTGGTGTTTACTAGTTACCTCATGGGGTGGTCTTGCTAAGCGACTGAAAACCTCCATTGAAGCTTGAAGTTGGTCCTTGGGATAGGAAACTTTTGGAGTTTCAACTACTACTTTTTGCGATGAATGCAAGATTTGAGCTAGGGAACTTGATTCCTTCCTGATGCATCATGTACTTTTTATGAGCTGGAGGATGTTTTTGTGAGTGGCACTGGAATATGATTCTGTTCTCTTTGTTGTCGAAGTAGGCAGGGAAGGTTATTTGCAAGCTATGTGAAACAACAGACAGAATGACCATTGCATTTGATCCCTTCTAGCTGAGGAATTTACATCTGCTTTTTTTTTCTTTTTTTTTTTGGAGTTTTTAGATTTCATATTTGTAAAATCATAATTAAAAAAAACAAATAGTTAATCTTTGTTAGAAATTCATAGTAGATTCCTCGAAGATATGAGATTACTTAACCCATATAATACGGGGCGACGATAAGAAGACAAAATTAAAAATAAAACCACTAGCTCATCTTGTCCCTGCTTTTCCCCTACGGAGAAGGATGAACATTTTTGAAGCATCATAGAAAGATTATTCCATTTGGGCAGTTTTGACTGGGAGCCTTGTGGCCGACTTAGGGCCATCGCTCGAGATCAAGTCTGGTCAAATTTTACAAATTACCTGTGATAGCACTAATCCAAGCAGTTGTTTATATCAATCTTCACATTGACTCGGACGAGCATCAACATAACTAATGCCGTAATGCGCGATGTCCACATTCCTGATGCCAATTCCAAAAACTAGTCAATGGCTGGCAACAACACAACCTTAACCATAACTATCTCCCAAAAGTTTGAGTAAAACACAAGGTTACATTAACACTTATACTGGAGTCGCAAAGTTTGAACAATCATCCCATAGTTTGAGATGATTCCCAGCCATTGGTCCTGTTATCAAGAAAGTAAAACGATCAGAAACTAAAGAATTTGCATATCATGGGTACAAAAAGGGTTATTGCATATAATAGTGTATACTCACACTGGAGCTAGTTTGCATTTTAATGAACTGCAATGTTCATACAATTTGCATGATTTGATGCTCTTGGTCAGTGCTTGAGCCAGATCCGAGCATACAGAAGTTTTACATCAAAAAACATAGCTTCATACCTAAAACTTTTTCTTAAAAAAAAATATCTTGGGTCAGAATTTGGCGTTCAGAAAATGTAACTTCAATGCAGCGAATTGAATTTGAACATTCCATAGAAAATTAAAATGGAAATTTCAATTCATTCTCAACCTTTACATGCTTTTCAAAATAGAGATCAGCAACATTGAAATGCCTAAACTGTTGTCGTTTTAACCCTACAGCTAACACCAATTATTTATGTAACGGAATAGTACCGTGACAATTTTTTAACTCTAAAAATAATGCCACGTCCATATTTCCTTCATTGTATAACACTGTCAATGATTGAAGGTAACAGAACAGCAATTTGAAACTCTGAAATTCTGGAGGAAAAGACAAGGTGAATTAAAACTTTTCCTACAAAAATTATAAGCATACGAATCTGGATATTAGCATAAATTCAAATAATAAGATATCTATGCTCGTCTCAAAATACTAAGATATCCATGCTTGTCTGTCAAGATTGCTCACCCATCCTTTTAATGATAACAAAAGAAATCTATTCTTTCTTCGATACAAGAAAAAGAGCCTGCAACTTCAATATGAACAATTTTTATTTGTTTTAGTTTTTCTAAATGTAGCAGCAACAAGCATGATTCTTAGAGACAAACGATCATTACCTGTTCTCATAATTTGTAGAGATATGTAGCAATAACTCATCTCCTCATCTGAGTGAACAGTTCTGCTGGTGGCCTTCCTGTTCCAGTGGAGCCACTTCCTCCAAACGCAGAGAAAGCACTTCCCTGAGTACTGTTAAAAGCTCCAAATCCACCTACAAAGCCATAATATGAGTAAAGATAATCAGTTTAATTAGAGCTAAAATGGTGTGAGCAGGCATCCTACAGTGAAGTACTCTCTTGAAAAAGTAATTTCATGACGATCTAGTTGTTAACTTTGTCTATTACTGAAATCTAAAACAGTATACACAAGAAGAGAAAGTGATAAACCAGATTGGCATTTTGAAGTTTGATAAGCCTATATAATTTAAGAGAATATAAAACAAATTTCGTGTTATCAGGGATGCATACTCCTAAAGACCGATCATTCAATAAACAATGCCATATCTAATGTGTTATTGTGAAATGGAAAAGACATGTTACAGTCATCTGTGTTCCAGAGCAAGAAAGCTACAACTGAGTTGAGATTTAGTTAAACAAATTAGAATGTGAAAGCATTCCGTAAATAATGACAGAAAATGTGAGGGATAATGTTTTAGTATAAATGCAAAGTCTGTTAACGCACCACCAAAACTAGTTCCGCCAAAACCACTGCCTTGAGAAGCGGCACCACCAAAACCGCCCATTGTAGGAGTTAAGCTAGCGAATCCTCCTCCAGTACCTGCGCCAGCAAAACCACCACTGCCACTAGAGGCAGCAGCAGCAAAACCTCCTGCAGAAGCACCAGCAAATCCACCAGTACCGAAACCAGCAGCAGCAAAACCTCCTCCAGTAGCACCAGCAAAGCCGCCTCCTTGAGAAGCAAGAGCTGCAAAACCACCTCCGGCAATATTTCCAGAAAATCCACTTGAAGAAGCTCCACCACTTGGACCTACATTTGCGAACCCACCGCCAAATCCACCAGGACCTAGCTGTCGTGACTCTCCAAAAGTACCAAGAACTGATCCAAGAGCCTGCTGTGCTGCACCAATTTGTGATGGTTGCCCAAAACCACTTAATGCATTAGTATTACTACTCAATACTGATCCAAGTGCCGGCTGTGCTGCACCAATTTGTGATGGTTTCCCAAAGCCACTATACGCATTTGTAATACCACTTGATATCCCAGTTGGGCTAACTGATAGTGATGGTGATACATTTTGAGCTGTTGGGAGGCTAAAAGATGGAGGCCGGAAAAGCTGACCCGGTTGAGTTGTCAGTGCTGGCGCAGAGCCCACAGTACTTGCATTGCCAGCAAGAAAATTGCTGCCAAATGGGTTAGGCTTGGGAGTGCTTGAAAAAGAAGATGGTCCAAGTCCAAATGCACTAAGGGCTCCCAAGTTGAGCTCATTACTTGCATCAGAAACCTCCTCTTCCATTTCCTCTTCTTGGATTGAGTTAGCATCCAATCGATTGTTTTCTGTTGCTTTGGTGATTGCAAGATGTTCAACAGAAGATCCTTCCTCAGGTCGAGTAGGTGAAGCTGGAATCAAATTACCAACCATTGGAACAGAGATCGCTTCTTTTGTCATACTTGATCCAGTCAAACCCATATTTGCAGGAACTTGCGATGTTAGTGGTTCAGTTTTTGATGTAGCCTGGTCATGTGCGCTAGCTTGTGGTATGGTTGGTTCTGATTTTGAATTGACCTCAATTGGTTGTGATATTGAAAATTGGAAACCTTCACTTGTTGTTAATGGAGGATCAGTTTTTGAACCCAATGGTTGGGATTGGGAAGAGGAAGTAAACTGAGTAGAAGTTGAGGTAGACACTGATGCTGAATGAGGTAAACGAGTTTCTCCTACTGTTTTAGCCTGGAATGGAGATGATCCTCCAAATGTTGGTAAGGAAGGCATAGTGAATGCAGAAGAACCTGATGTTGAAGGAGCTGACAATGCAAATGTTGATGATGGAAACTGTGAAGCTACCATCTTGGTCTGCAAGTTAGGTGCAGATACACTGAATTGCTCATTGTTTGTTATTTTCTCTGTATGATTCCTTTGTCCTACATCAGAAGATGTAGAAGTTGACATTGTAGAGAAATAAAATGCATTACTCTTGGTTGATAGTGCAGAAGACTTTTGTGGAGAGGCTGCAGACTGCAGAATGCTTCCTGGTAATTTTAAAGTCCAGCCTTCCCCAAAAGGCTTGGGATCTGATTGTTTGTTTCCTTGTTCTTTCTCCACTGTTGATGTACTCTTGGTAGCTGATAAATCACTTACAAGATTTAAAGATGTTGTCACAGGTTTAGGTGCTTCCATCTGGAGATTAGGCACTGTCGGAAGTGGTGAAACAGATTTCATTGGTACAATACTCTCCTTTGGAACATTTGAAGTGTGATTAAATAAAGATGGAGTTGATGTCATAGTGCTTTTAGGTAACCCTTCCATAGGACGAGATATCGACTCTGGAGTTTGTGATGACCCAGATCCATAAAGAGAAGATTTTTGAGGTGATGTGACTGATGTTGGAATAACAATTTTCTTTCCATCTTCAACGGGATAAGGCTTTGACACTAATGTTTGTTGTATTCCAGATGGTTCGTTGGCCCATTTAAAAACAGAACTAGTTGGCAAATTAGAGGCCTGCTTAGAGGGTTTCACATAAACATCTACAGAAATAGAAAAAAAGGATGTCATCAGAGGAAAGATCCAGGTGAAGGTCTACAAATGAAACCAAGTGGCACAAGTTGCTTATGAAATGATTGACTGTCTTACCTTTGCTCACAGTGTAACCTTCTGGCTGAACCTGACTGATGGAATCAGTCGAAGACGATGAGTTTCCAGTGGCTTTCTGCTGGATTATGGCATACATCTCAAGTTTAGAATCAAATTCTTTCTTAGCTGTCTGGAAGGGATTGCCAACATCGATTTTGACACTTTCTTGTTGAGTCATTCTTTTCACAACCGTCTTTGAAGGCTCAAAGCAAGTCCGGCTCTGCATTAAGCGAATCACCTTGAAATAATACTATTGTTTGACAACACAAAATATATGCAACCAGTGGTATATATGTATTGCTCTAAAACTTCAATACGTGATTAAGATTGCTTCCACAACTAGAATTTGAAATTTAAAGTTGAAAGAGAGAACAATGGACCAGGTACATTATAGCAATTCGAAATAACCTCAATCCATTGGTGGGTACAAAAGGCCAAACATCTGAAACAATACAAATTAAGCTGACTTTTACTCAAGGATTTGAGGTAAGGTATCTCCAAACTCTAACATGAATCAACTTTCAGTAAGATAAACTAGAAAAGAAAATTCTGGACTTCCAGCCAGCACATTGATTTCATAAACTGTTAACAGGCCTACAAGTGCAATCAAATATCTGCATTGCACAAAGCTAATAGATCCTTGTGAGATATGTGTGTGTCTGAGTCAGATGGAGAATGGATACATGACACTGGACAACAAATCTGGCAAGTCACATTTGCTCACAATTTATATTAACTCCATTACGTATTGTTCTGGTAACTAAAACTGAAATTTACAAGCATGATGAAAATATTATTTTATTGACATGCACCTTTGTATCATCAACTAGATGCATTATAGGGTCTGTTTTACCATTTGATTTATAGAATATATATCTATTGGAAATCTCTTATACTTGACCTTATTCTGGCTTCTAAATGTAAATATTGTTCCCTGCAACAAAAATTACATGCCAAGATGAATAATAACTTCCAAGAAGATGACATCAAACTTGCACCAAAAGGAGACTTGTTTATTGCTTACAATACACTTGCAGATGTAGAATCAAAGCAAAAAGATGTGCATTCTATTGATGTGAAATATCCAATTCAAGACAAAATGATATTATAAGAAGCTCCAAGCAGGATAAACCAACTGGGAGAAAGGCAAATTCAAAATTAATTAGCTGAAATTGATGGAGCACATGAATAAGCACTATTTTGATTCAATTAGACACCGAAAAAAAATTCAAATTCAGAAAGAAATAAATTGTGTACTAACTTTTTCCAGAGATTCTCTTCTTCTTCTTGTAGTTCCTGGCTCAATGTTTGATAAAGCACTTGTTGAAGCTCTCGTGAGACGTCCCTCACTAGAAGTATCAATGAAGGAAATTCTCTTCATAGAATCTGGAGTATGAAAAGGATTTTTGCCAATTGGAGATTTCAAAGTGATGTCATCACCAGCAAGACCAATTGATTCTAACAATTCCCTTGCTACACCAGTTCTTCTAGTTGAAGTATCATTTAGCTTAAGCAAATCCATCTGCTTTCTAAGACGTTCAGATAGCTGTTCGGCTGCTGCTAACTGTGAGTTTAATGTGTTACAAACACTATGCAAAGATTGACTATGCCTGCAAAACACACCATCTCTAATAGAGTTTACCATGTGGAGATTGTTAATTATGCAGAAAATGAATAATAGTTCTTTAGCAAATATCTTAAATGGGAGATGGCAATGTAATCATAGGATGATCAGAAGCAACTATGCAATATACAAAAAACAACATTTCCTGCAGAGAACAAAAGAGAAAATTGACTTATCACAGTGAGGCAGGAATATGCTATAAGAAATACTGCACATGAAAGACCAAAACAAACAAAAACTGAAGATGGCACCAAGTTTCCTCCCATGGCTTACTCATACCTTGATTGTCTCAGGTTACCATGAAAAGCTGTTTGGCCAGCAGAAATTGTATCACTTCCACCAAATTTGCTAATCTCAACATTATTGAAATGTTTCTCCAATTGTATAAGCTGGTTTGTCAAATTCTAAAAATAAAGAAACAAACCATCAGTATCTTAAACGTATGAAGAAATTTTTAGTTGTAAGATAGACCTGGTGTGCCTTCCGGATATTTTGCTGCTTTTGTTCAACCTCAGGACTCAACTTCTGACGGCTCCACATATCCCAATACTGGGTACTAGAAGCTTGTTTAACTATATCCGCCATGTAAACTTGCTTAGCTGAAACTGAAAGAACAAAAAATACAAGGCCTAAGAAATTTTCAGTCATTGACAATGAAAATGAAAAAACATGGTAATATAAAAGACGAAACTCAGATATTCTTGCATTCAAAAGGATTGTCAAATACTAAGATATTTGGTAACAATCTGAACAATTTCTACCCTCATGATTAGATAGAGCATACTTGGACAGATTCACAGCATTATTTTTCATTAGTTGCCATCAGACTTTTCAAAAACAAAACAAGTTCCCATATCAAGAAAATTTCAATTTAACCAAACTGTAACTTCAGGAAGAATAAAAAATGATAGCCTAGTGCACGAAGCTTCCGCTGTGCAGTCCCAGGGAATCAAACCACATTGAGTCTATTGTACACAACCTTACCTTCCATTTTGCAAGAGGTTGTTCCTGCGATTCGAACCTGTGACCTCAAGATCACATAACAACAATTTTACCATTGCGTCATGGTTCCCTTTCGTAATTGCCAGAAGAATATGTTGGGTTGCAAGGTTGCAAATAAAGTTTCACATTAAAAATACATGGAAAAGATCATAGATTTATAAGGAAAGGATATTTCCATTGGTATGAGGTCTTTTGGGTTGAGCCCAAAAATAAAACCATGAGGGCTTATGTCCAAAGTGGACAATATCATGTCATTATGGAAATATCTAAATCCCTTTAGGTCCTAACAATTGGTATCAAAACCCGGATTGCCAGAAGTTCTAACCGTCGACTGTGCACAAGAGCTATGGTCTAATTGAACCATG
>JBBMJZ010404271.1:0-13015 GCA_037833815.1 Zingiber zerumbet
AAGAAAAAAGAAAAGAAAGTGTGATGAGAGAGAGAAAGTGTGTGATAAAATGAGGAGAGAGAAAATTTGATGAGAGAGAACAAGGAGAGATAAAGTGATATGAAAGAAAAATTAAACAAATATATTTTAATATTTGATATTAAGGGGGAAAATTTTAATTTTGGGTCAAAGGTATTTTTTGAATAAGGGAATATTTTGATTGTTAAAAATAGGGTAATAACTGCATGGAAATGAGTCATTAATCAATTATAAGGATTCATTCCCTTATTTGTATTTTCATTCCTGTAAATCCAAACATCAACAATGACAATCAATGATTGCTATTCTCATTCCCCACTCTTATTCCCCTAAACCAAACGCCCCCCTAAGCCTTTTTCCCTTAAGATGATATTATTCTACCCAAGTGCTTATTATTTATCGGTAATCACCTCCCAAGATATAATGGTCTACCTCTCAAAATAGGGGCACTTCAAATTTCAAGTTCTAGTAAACTTTTGAAGTGTTACCTTGCTTTTTACAAGTGGTTGTTTCCAGGATTCTAATCCATGACCTTTTGGTCACAAAGCAATAATTTTACTATTGCGCCAAGGTTCCCCTTCAAAAAAATAAAATAGATATGCAATAAAAAAATACAAGAGAATGACTCAGTCAGTTACTTGGTTTACAGTCCAACGACTGCTGCTCCTAGACCCACAATCCCTTCGCCAAATTTTGAACGAACAATCAGCTAATATCCTCTTTCCGAAAACTTTCAGAAAAGAGAGAAATCATTACAAGACTTAGGAGATAATAACAACTTTATTAATCTCCTAATAAAATAAAATGCAAATGTAAATTTACCGACAACAAGAGATTAGATTTCGAAATAGGTTGTTAGAGAGTTTCTCAATGTTGCAGCAGTAGCACTAGCACGAATAGAGCAACAGGGAAGGAGAGATCGATGAAAGAATTGATTGGCGAGCCTCGAATCCCGAGGCTTCTTAGCGTTCATATGATTGACGGATCATCCAATCAATTATTCATCCTATCAGTTGACTGATCCCTCCTTGTTTGCTCCAATCTGATCAGATCAATCTTGCATAATCCGCTTGTCTAGTTGACTGAATGTCCCATCAATAGATCGGACCATAGAATTTCCTTTAGTATTTGATCTGATTTCATCCGATCTACTCTTTCCATATGTCTACGGTCAAGTAATCCTCCTGATCAAGTGATTGAACCCCAAAATTTTCTTGACTATGTAATTCAAACATATCTGATATACTTTTTCTACATTTGTTAGGTTGACTGGTCATCTTGATCAAGTGACTGGACCTTTATTTCCTTCTTTACTAGATATGATTATAAGTTGTGCCTATCTCCTCGAATCGATCAATCAACCATCATGCTTGGTCAACCGAACCCTTCGATCAATAGAAGTTTTTATTTTTATGCAAAATAAAGTTAATACAATAATAATAATAATAATAATAATAATAATAATAATATTGATCATATAAAACAGAGTTAAAAGAATAATAATAATAATAATAATAATAATGTATGAATCAAACTAACAGTTAAAACTGTCTGATCTCAACTTAGAAACCTCCTTTGGTTTCTTTAGTCGGATCAATTGGACGCATTCTCACTACCTTCTAGAACCTGAAAGGCATCTCCAAGATTTACCTTACTTACTCGCCAAACATTCCATCCAACTTGTTGGGTTACAACAGTTGCAAACAAAATCCACATTGAAAACACATGGAAATGATCATGGACTTATAAAGGAAAGATATTTCCATTGATATGAGGTCTTTTGAGTAGAGTCCAAAAATAAAATCATGAGGGCTTAGGCCTAAAGTAAACAATATCATATTATTATGAAAATAGCTGATTTTTTTTATCATAATAATTCGTATCAAAGCGCGGACTACCAGAAGGACTAACTACTAACTATGCATAAGAGGAATGGTCCAATCAAGCCATGTGGGTGAGGGGGGATTGTTAAGTTGTAATAATTTCAAGCAAAGTCTCATATTAAAAACATATGAAAGTAATCATAAACTTATAAGGGAAAAATATCTTTATTGGTATAAGATCTTTTGAGTATAGCCCAAAAATAAAATCAAGAAGGTTTAAACGTAAAGTGGATAATATCATATTATTGTGAAAATATCTAAATTCTTTTGGTCATAAAACAACTAACCTGTTAGGGCTTCTGCTTAGTGTAGGACATTCCTTACTTAATGTCTGGTCAAGCTAACCCATCAAGTGCTATGCTATATCAACTCATCTGGAATTCTACCTAGTGTCTGATCTACTAAGACTTTCCTTGCTTAGTGTAAGGTCCTCCTATATCACTAGGTCTTTATGATATCTAATGTTCAATTTTTCTAACCCATTAAGAATTTCCATATCAAGTGACATGCACACTTAACTTACATATTAAATACATAATATCTAACTTTAAACTCTTTACTAGACATCAAAATACAAGTTCAATTATCGGAACGAACTGCATTAGCATTCACAATTTGAGTTTTGAGTGATTTGAATCAAAGTAGAGTTTCTTTTATATAGATGAATGGTTACTTTCAAAGGGTAAGGGTTTCTTTCAAAAGGTGAAAATACATGGGGTGTATCTTTTCACTTAAATATTATCAAATATCATTAATTAATTAGATTAATTAATAACATTAATTAATTAAATTAATGTAATAGCTATGATTAATCATTCAACTAATCTATTATAAATATTAATTAATTAATTGATATTATAATCATTGATTAATCTCTTCATCAATTAATTAATCAATCAATGAAATTAATTTCAATTTCACACCTATCAATACTTCCACATGGATTGATATTTACGCATATTCAAGTTAGCATTCATGTAATCCCATCCATAAACATTGCTTATATATGAGCCAAAACTTCTGTCCAATCATACCTAACCAACCTTCATTAGACATTAATTTCTTATTCATTCGAGAAATTAATTTATGATGATTTGTTCATGAAATAGTCATTTTATCCTTATTTAATTTTATTTGTTACCAAAACTAATTTTCTAATAATCCTTCACATAAATTATGGATAAGTTTCAAGTTTTAAATAAAAGTTTTATCAGAAGACTATCGCATTAGGAGAGGTAGTTTATGACTTTGAACTTTTCTTAATGGAATATGATCAAATGTACTTAGATGCCCAGTGAACTATGTCTTGAATTGTTTAATTATTGGTGTAAACTAAGACACTCATACCCACACAATAGCTCCTAGGCTTTTAGCGGTTCTCTATCATGTCCGTTTTGGCCATGGATAACGCTTAAGATTCATAAGTGTTTTATTGAAGTAGCTCATCTTCACATTTATATAGGTGATCTCCTATTAAGAATATATTATAATTAATACCTTATTATACCCTTTACTATATATTAATATAGGAGTCATTAAGTGTTTTTGTTTATTCTTTACTCATTTTATAGGTTGTATCTTTTATCTCTAAGAATGAGTTGGAGTAATTACTCCTAGGTGACTCGAATCTTGTATAGCTTAGTTATCCCTTTTGAATCATGATCTTGGGATCTCTAGTCAACATGTCAACATGGTTGGGTTACCTTAGATATGTTGTATACTTGATCTCTTGGTAGACCTTTTTTAACTAGTGGATCCATGCAATTCTCCACATTTAATCGATAGTTCACCTCTAGAGATCTACTACTTCAATGATATCAAGTCTTTTCAAGACTTACCATTTTACACTAGTGCATTTTGTAACTTCTTAGATATCATAATGTAATATATATATTAAAGCATTTTATGCATTACATTTTTGAGCCCCCTAATTTTGGTATATATATTTATATCTTATCCAAATATCCCTATATTTATTGATTCACCTCGGCATTTATTGGCTCCATTGGAAAGTTTGTGGCCTTTAAATGCCTTAAGAGATTTTTTATTTCTCACTGGGCTTGTTTGCCGAGAGAACAACTTCCTCCTATAATTTTAGGATAAACTTAAAACTTATCAACATATCTTATATCATTTCCTTAATATTTGGTTCTCATGTTCCACAACATCATTGGATTGAGGTGAGTGGCAGATAGTAAATTAATGAAAGTTGCTCTTCCTTAAGAAACATTCCTTGAGAAATATCTTGCATTCTCTCCCTCGATGATCTTGTTAATTATTTTTTAAATCATATTTCTAATGTTTTTTAAACACTTTAAGAGTCTCAAACTTGCTTAAGCAAGTCTTTATGACTCCTTCAATAATCAATGAAGAGGCGTCCTTTGTGAAAAAAAAAAAGAGGTTGTATCACCTTTGGTAAAATTCCCCTTGCACAACATAAGACCACAATCTCATTCAAAATCACATATCTTGATTTGGCCTCTTGATAATGTTGAACCAAAAGTTACAATTGTCTAATCATAGTTTGACCAAAATTGCAACTATTCTTGATCTTGAGAGCTTGTATCTCTTGATTTCCTTATTTCACTGAGTTAAAATTGTGGTTGCCTAATCAAAATGATGAGCAAGATTGCACTTGTTCTAAAAAAGTGCGCAATCTAGAAAATATGTGTCCCTTGGTCTTTCATTTTCATAGAGTCAAAGTCGTAGTCGTCTTATTAAAGTGTTGATCAGGATTATATTTATACTCTTAGAGAGATACTCAACGTAAAAAATATATATTCTTTGGTCTTCCAATCTCATCAAGCTAAAGCTATGACCGTCTAATTAGAGTACTAACTAGGATTATATTTTTTTCTTCGAGAGACACTCGACTCAAGAAGTATACAACGTCTTTCAATCGTATTAAGTCAGAGCTACAATGGTTTGATTGGAGTGCTGACTAGATTATATTTACCCTTCAAGAGATACTCAACTCAATTTAGTTAATTACAACACATATGATGTAATCCTTCTAAATCATTTATATTTTAACCGCCACTTAAGTCTCATTGAGTTACAATCAGTCAAGTGTGCTTGAGCTTCTATCTGAAACCTTTCGTTAACCCTCTTTTTGGATAGTTAATTAAACTCACTATTCTCAACTTACCCGCCAAAAATTCGATCTAGCTGATTTATTTAGACTTCTTCTTCTACTTAATGTTCAATCGATCTACCAGAACTTTCCTTGTTGTCTGATCCAGCTACCTATCAAGTGTTCTACCAGATCAACTCATCTAGTCTTCTACGCTGCGTTTGGTCCTTCTAATCCACTAAGACTCTCTTGCCTAGTGTATGGTCCTCCTGACCCACTAGGTTTTTTCAATGCTTAATGTCCGGTCTTCTTAACCTATTAAGACTTTCCATGTTAAGTGACTTGCACATTTAACTCATATATTAAACACATAATGTCTAATTTTAAAATCCTTTATTAGACATCAAAATATAAGTTTAACTATTGATGCTAACTGCACTAAGAATTTCCCTCTTTTTAATGTTTAGCAACACAGTTTAAAGTTTAAAAAAAATATACCTTTCTTTTATCAAAGTTTAACATCTTTATAACAAAACTTAATTTTAGCTCAAAGAAGTTAAACTAAAACGGGAAAGATTTAGCTAACTTAAACTTAGATCACAGTGTTTAGAGTTTAAGTTAAACTAGATCCAGATTTGATAACTTTAACAACTTAAACTTTACAAAAAATGGTAAGTAATTAATTTATGCTTTAAGTTGAAAGTTCAATCAAATTTGAGATAACTAATTTAAACTTAATTTTAATTTAAGTCTAAGTTTCAGTTCAAATTTCTTTCTAAGTTTATTTTCTTCTCAACTCAACTTTAAACTAATCTTTCCCCCTTAACATACATCAAAATAGGGATCATTGTAATTTTTCAAGGAATAATGTTTAACCTTTGACAAAATAATATCAAAATCTTTACAAAAGTTTTTAAAAATATTTTCCAAGGTAATAATACAATTTTAAAAAATTATTTGGAAAATAATTTTATTTCAAAATAATAATTTATCTAATAATTGTCCTTAATCAAAATGTCTAACCCATTTTTTCTTTACTCAAGTGATATTAAATTATCATTGAGTTTAATTTGGAGTTATTTACCTTAGTGTTCATTTTAATTTTAAACCCCTGGTTCATGTCAATGCACTTGTTTACATCTAGAACTAGGGGTAGATTCTAACATCTCATGCCTATCTATATGGTTCGGTACATAAGCATGTTAATCTTAGATATTTGTGAGATGCAAAGGTTGTCTAGATCTATAGGTTTATGAATTCTAAGTTAGAGCTCATGCTAGTTCAATTTGCATATAAGTAAGATATCATGTGTAGTAGTATATACAAAATAAAAGGATTCTATTCTACTAAATACATCCATAATTGTCTTCTTATAGCGTTGAATTCAACCTCAAGTAGGAGTTTAGTAAATATGTTATTTAGGTTTGATTTTTACTCAATATAGTTAAGTTTAATACTTTATTTGGCTACATCTCTAATAAAGACTTGTACTTTTTTCTATCTAATTTATAATCAGCACAGTCTAAATCAAAATAACTTATAAGTTCAAAACTGTTAATCCTAGAATATCATATTCTTACATTTAAAATTCCTTTAAAGTATCTAATATTTTTTTGATAATTGTTAAATGTGATTATTTAGTACAAGATTGATATCTTGCTCACATATTTACTGTAATAATATGTGTCTGCTAGGTTAGTTGGACTTGATATGCAGGGCAGCGGGCATGATCCAGGCAACGACGAATGTGGAGCGGTGCCAACAAGGGCTAAGCAGTTGGTGGGTTTGGCGGTGGTGTAGTGCCCCTTGTGGTTGCGGTGACTGATGACATAGCTTCCGTGTAACCTAGTTCGCCATTGCCTTTCGAATAGTAGGAGCAGGAGGACAGTCATCAATACTAGCAACAATAGGACATTCAACCAACTGAGCCGCTGGTGCGTGCCACACTTCTTGTGCGCATGGTGAGGTTTCTTAGTGAACCAGTACATCAAGGGCGGTCTGCTTGTCGATCTTTAAGTAGCAGTTCCAGTTATTTATGTACTATTAGTTGCATCTGGAGAGTTAGGTAAGCCACACTGTCTATTACAAGCTTACAGAGTCAACTGAAACTCTTGCAATTTTAGATAGTGAACTGATAATGTGTAAGCCATAGAAAATTTGGTAATAACTAATTCGGAAGAATCAATCTAAGTCAGCCAGATGAAAAGTGCACACAAGTACTCAGTAAAATTTAATAAACTCGACATAGTTATGCACCAGGTCTAGTAATCCCTGCAGTTCCATAATGATCTTGTCTCCTAGTAAAGATTCATTATGATAACTAGCTTAAACTAAGCTAGCCCAGTCAATCAACTTAGATCGATGGCAAATGCTTTAACAATATGTTACTCGGTGTCTACTAAACTTCAAAAGGCAAGTTAAAGGGCCAAGCCCTGCATCTCTAATTATCTATACACCCAATTCATATACTAAATTGAGTTTGAAGTTAATTCACCTTCCGGAAAATGTTTCATATATTGAGTGTAGAACAAGTTATGGAATTATTTTACAAGCACCTAACACAAAAATATCAAGGCAAAGCAACAAACTTTTATAAAACAAGTGTTCTAGTTTCCATCCATCATTACACAGGAAAGACAAGCTCTTGAGCTATTTTGTTGGTTACATGGAAGATCTCTACAACCAAGACCTGCTGAGAGAAATTATAAAAATTGGAGAATTGAATACTATTGTTCTTTCTGAGTAGTAACTGGAGCACTAAGGTAAATCTTGCATTTTGAAATGCACTTGAGCTAATAAAAACTAATGCATGTATACCAAGCTGTATATAAAGTTTTGATTTAATTCCTCTTGACAAAAATCTCAGAAGGAAGAGATGAACCTCACCCAAGTAAACAATAAAAGACTAAATTGATCCCCAAGACCTCTGGCATCCCAATGAAGGCTCTTACAACCTGACCTACCTGTCACCTTCAAGGTGTTAAATACATCAAGTTTTTCTGAGTGGAAGCAAAAGCTTCAAACCTAAAGAAACTTCTTTGTGAGAAAGAATAAGACTTAAAGGAATACTTCAGATACTTAACTGAGTACAAATAAAAGAAGATAACCTTGATAAGATACAGACAAGATATCAGAAAAAACCATCTTCAGAGTACCTTGAGAACACAGAACAACAAGCATCAACAAAGAAAGGAATAAATTGTATGGGAAAGGAATAAATTGAAACTTTAAGCTCACAGTCTTAAAACCAGTTTTATCCAGCTAACACCTATTAAAATTTTCACCAGAATGATGTGCACATCAATTTTGGAAGTGTTCATATTGAAATGGGATGTCTTCAACTCAGCCTAAACATGACTATCACCATTATAATATCAATTTTACATCAAATAATGCAAAATTTACAATGCAGAACAACTTAAAACCTGACCAAATTTACTACTCAATTTTAAAAATTGTTAAATCGAGTCAATCTGGTTCATTGAGTTGGCAAAATGGTTTGGTTCTCAATCCTCGTCACAAGTATATTGCCTTAATCACAACGATACAGTTTAGCCAATGTTTAAAACTATATATAGCTTCAAATCACAAAAAAGTCAAGATCCCTCTTTGGGCTATTTTTTGTCTAGTAGATTTTCATGAATTCATGTCCATTAATCCAAATGGAATCACAATTTTTTCTTAATCAACACCAAGGTGTACACCAATATTACTGTTACATAACTGGCAGAATAAAACTGAATATTCAACTATATTTGACTAAGCCAATTTTGTACATTATATAATAATAGAATTAAATGGGAAAAAAATAACCCACATAAGTAACACTATCATATTTCAGCCTAAAATATCATGACAAATATGTGCTTCCATAACATTATTCATATACTAAAGAAAGGGCTAAAGAATAGAAGGTAATAAAGTAGATACTACATCAACACTATTTTATGTTCAAAACCCAATCTTTTTTCCTCTCATCTGTCATCTGCAGAAATAGCTCCATCCACATATAATCCTCATGAAATCTCTCCACCGCCTTTGAATAAGCCAGTCCATCTATCCCTTCTAATGCATTAAGTGCTTGCATGCTCTCTACTATAAGCATCTTGAGACTAGCTCCTGTTGCAGAAACTGACCTAGATGGTGAGGAAGTAGTTTCCAATTTTTTATCTGTAGCCCCAGACATCTTCAGATTTTCACTTGAAGAATTCACACAAGGAGACAGAATCGAATAAGTAGTTTTCTTTGCCCGATGAGAGATCGATGGAGTGCAAGACTGGCTTCGTATAGGAATAGCAGGCAGTGCACAGGGACCACCAGAGTTCTCAGTAAATGATGCTTCCAAATTCCTTCCCTCAACTTCCTCTCTATCATCATTGTCCAGGGAATCACCATTCAAAAGAGGATTGCTAGTTATATGGGGGTCACAACTTGAAATATTCTGGTTAAAATCAAATGTAGCCGTGTCTCCATATATATAACATAATTTATTAAATATTGGGCATCCCTTCTTACGGAATCTCTTTGCAGATTTGTACACCTACATTGAGTCACAAGACACTACTTTATTGACTCAGAAAAACTAATGAAAAGGAAATATGCGTTTAAATATCCAAAGAGCTAATTTACCTTACATAAACGTTCCCACACCTCATCACTAGCAGATACAGAGCCTGTCATAGAGTTCCAGCTAAGTCCTGACTCCTTTATTAGGTTTGAAAATTCCCTTTGTCGGGCTCTTAGCTGATTAAATTTATTTCTGAGTTGTGTATGGGTGTAGTGTCTTTTTGTTTGTGCATTGAGTGTTTCCTCTATGGTACGCCATGCAGGCTTTGAAAACGTTGTTGATGTTCTGTTGCCTTTAGCAACTTCAGCCTCCATGATCATGATGAACCTCTCTTCGATCTCATCTGGCCATACACTTACATTAAAACCACCCTCTTCAACTACATCAATATCATTGTCTTCCCCCCCTTGCAAATCACTTCCCATATCAGCCATCTAACATGGGAATAAAAATGCATGTGTAAATGATAATTCATAGAATTAAGAAGCAAAAAGTATGTACCTGTGTAAAAAATTGCAAAATGAAAAAAGTAAAATATCTCAACAAACAAATAGATGAAGAACATTAGTTTAGGGAACAAGGTTAAAATGGAATGGATATTGGTCACATAGTTAAGGTTCTAAGAGGATGGATTGGTAGAACAAATACTGTTTAAAAAGTAAATTAGACTGCATTTCACCATAGTGTTTATGTTTTCTCCCAAAATATCTATTGGAAGAAAAGCTTAAACATATAAACATCAAATAATGAATGGGCATGAATAAGGTAAATGTTATTTAGAGGGCTACATTAAATTATACAAGCATGCTGGTTTAGCAACGGAGACAGAAAATAAAACTCCTTCAGGACAAAGGGAATGCCACTCAGGCTACTGAATAATGTATCTCTAAAAGGAAAGGAAAATGTTGTCTGAGGATTCAAACAAAATTGAAGAGATAAAAGAACATTAATTTGGGTATACACCGATATCCAAATGGTATGCCAATCTCCATAGTTCAGTAGAAACAGACAGCAGAAGAATAACTCTAGTTACTGATTAACAAATGATCAAACCCTATCAGAGATTAATTGTGCATAGCTTTAACAGAAGCACAAGATGCAAAAACGTCGCTAAAGATTTAAGCAAAATCGAAGATATAAAGGGATACTAATTTTGACATGCATCTATATGTGAGCATCATTTTTGAGTCACCAGAGAGAATTACATGAGAGGCTAGAATGTTATTTTTTCTGCCTCGAATCAATTATCCTATCGAAACAGGGGAAGAGAAAAATGACGAACAAGAGATTTGGTGAGTATGATATCGTGAGGCGACAACCTCCAGCACAACCAAAGCTAACAAGTTCCATTCGAATTGATTTTGAGGTATAGCGCAGAGAGAGAGAGAGAGAGAGAGAGAGAGAGAGTACAGAAGAGGACAAGGACGGTGAGGAGGATCGAAGGCGATGGGAATGCCGGCGGGCAGGGAAGGCCGACGTTTTTCCTAGGGCATTGCTTTCGTTTTTTGTTTTTCTAGTTTTAGAAACAAAACGTGTAAAAATAATTTAAATTTTTTTTTACACATTAAAATTTATTAACATGCATAAACAGTATAAATACTTAAAAATATTGAAAAAGAATTAAAAGACGTCCCTAGGTCAACATGGAGGAGGTAAATCACAGATGACTACTAACCATTAGTAGCCATTGATGCAAATGGCCAAGACATAGGGGAGGTCATGCTCGGTCACGCTGAGTTTCGATCCCAAGACCTCATGTAATAATACCCCATGTCTTAACTATTGTACCGTCCTGAGAGAACTTAATTTCTTTCTGATAGCATCTTTGAGGATAGGATATTTGGAGAAAATATTTTCTATTAAATATTCCTCATTGTTAGAAATATTTAAAGAGTTATTGAAAATCACTGGATACCATTAAAATGGTGGGCTACCATTATTTTTGGTTGCTTTATTATTTTTTAAATTTAATTAAATCGAAAAAGTAAAGAAACAAATGTTAAGAAAAAAACAAAATCAAATGTAGGAAGTAACGCCAAAAAACAAAAACAGAACATTAGAAAAAAAATTAATAAAAAATTAACGTTCATTTTTTCAAACGTCGGACAACGCTCATTTTCTCCCATATACATATCGTTTCTTTCATCTATTTTCATCACTCCCATACTCATTACCTATAAAATATTTAGAGAAAAATGGATAAAAATTCTGATTATTTTTTTAGAGATTTGTTCAACTCTCCAAATATCGATAAAAATTCTAGTAAAAAAAATTCTCGAGTTCGTCCTTATTTCTTCAATCCTGAATTTTCATTTCCCACTCAACATCTACCAAATTTCCAACCTTTTCCATACCCACCACCATATTACCATAATTTCCAAAGTTATCCAAATTCTTTGAGTGACGACCCTCGAGCTCTATTTTATACATATCCTCCAGAATATTGACAGAGTAGTTAGTATTTTATGCAAGACACATCTCATGGAATTAATCCGCTTCAATCACCAGAGATTTAATCAAATGAATCGAGAAGAGCTAGTGTTGATGCAACTGACAGTGATAAAGGTAAACCTTATGTAGTCCCTGATTCACAATTTCCTCCATTCTCATCTAAAATAGAGTCCGACGATATTATTCTCAATCAAGCACCAGAGATGGACAACGAATCAGATGAAGACCATAGCAAGCGAACAATATGGAGAGTAGCAGATGATAAACTACTTGCAGCGACCTACACAATTATGAGTGAAGATTTAGTAGTTGGTAATGCTCAGAAGAGTGAGTCATTTTGGAAACGAGTTGTGACATACTACAATACCAATCGAGCTAAGGGAGCTAAAAAGAGAAATGCGGAGAAAGCAAAATCACATTGGGCTTTGCTGAAAAAAGATCGTGAATCGATACAATGAAATCTACAATAAATAGTATAATGATCGACCAAGCGGATGGAGTGACAAGGATTTAATGGTGCGAGCTCATGAAGAATACAAAAGTACTTTTAAGACTACTTTCCAATATGAGCATGTGTGGAGAATCGTGAAAGATAGTTCGATGTATGCTCCTTAATGCTCAGAGCGATGGGCTATAAAGAAAGCAAGAACATTATTATCATCATGTACATATACCGACTCTTCTAATTCTAATACAACTATTGATATAGATGATAGAGAAATCCAATCTCGTCCATTGGGGCAGAAGACATCAAAGAGGAAAAACAAAGAAAGAGTAGGTATAATTGATGAATTGAATCAGGCTATGCAACAATC
Source organism: Zingiber zerumbet (assembly GCA_037833815.1). NCBI lineage: Eukaryota > Viridiplantae > Streptophyta > Magnoliopsida > Zingiberales > Zingiberaceae > Zingiber > Zingiber zerumbet. Next base: position 12,808 of record JBBMJZ010404271.1, read on the forward strand.
AATGACACATTTGGAAGAGTATAATAATAGTAAGAAAGTAGATTAACTCGTCCAAGCACATCAACTCCTCGTAATGGACACACGAGGCATGACAGTTGAACTGTTGGAGTGTATACTAAAAGTCTAGCTTTTGGTATGAACATTTATTTAGAAATAAGAATCACATTGGTCAAATGACTACACTTATATGTTAAGTGTAGATGTTCAA
>JBBMJZ010404278.1:0-13014 GCA_037833815.1 Zingiber zerumbet
CACCTTTCGGTAGACGGCGAGTTGAAGAGATGACCTACATGAGAAATGAAGTAGGTTATTAAGAATGGCCACATGAATCATATTAGCAAGGCTCCAACAAAATTAATCACCCTTTGAGCCCCTCCAGGTTGTCGTCCATGAGGCTTCTCGTCCTCGCAAGGCTCTTGCCTCCATCAGATCCCCCATACGACCCTTCCTCGAACTCCACACAGCCCTCCCACCTCACGCTGCCGCCGTTGCTGCTGCCGTGACTGTGCCTCCACAGCCATGATGCTTGGCCACACCGCTCGTTCCCGGAGTCGTCCTCTGGATCATGCGGCCTCTGTTGTTGATCCCCCCTGGTTGCTCCTACGCTTGTGGCCTCTGTTGCCCATCTCTCTCCCTCCCCGCGACTGGTTCGCTTCGAGTTGTGAAGGGGCGATGGGTTTAGGGCTTGGAGAGGAAAGGAGAAGGGGCGGAAGGTTTAGGGCTTGGAGAGGAAAGGAGAAAAAAAACGTGAAGTAGGTGAAAAGATCGTAGGTTGGACGAAAATGCTTAGGGATCGAGAAGGTAAAGGGGGAAATGCGGCGGTAAAAAATTCTGAAGAGAGGGAAAGAAAAAATACGGCGGCAAAAAATGGCGAAGGGAAAAACGGCGAAGAAAAAAACAACGGTATTCAACGCCACTTAATAGACAACGGTTTTCAAAAACCGTTGTCGTAATAAAAAAAAAATACACATAGACAACAATTTTCAAAAACTGTTGTTGTAGCCTTTAAAAACCGCTGTCGTAGCCTCAAAAAAGCATAAATAGATCACAGTTTTTAAAAACTGTTGTCATAAGTAAAAAAAACTGCTAAAAGATAACGGTTTTTGTTAAAACCGTTGTTAAAAGGCAAAAAGACAACGATTTAGCATAAAACCGTTATCGTTTGAGTGTTGTTGAATGAGAATTTTCTTGTAGTATATCAACATCACCATTTCATTGTCTGTGTATTGAAGAAAAAAATTGAAAAATGGGCATGTTTTAAAAAGTGAGAGTAATTTTATAATTTTATATATTTAATTTTTATTACTCACTCTTTTCTCATAGACAAGTAACAATAAATCCTCCCTCCCTACCAAACATTAAGATCATCTCCAACTCATAACACCATATTTGGCGTAATTTTCATACTAAAATGGTATAATTTCAGCATCAAACATTATTTCAGCTCTAATCCATCCACACTCTATCACACCAAAAAGAAATATTATTTAGAATATTCTATTTTTCTTATTCATAATTTAATTATCATCCTAATTTAAATTTATTAATATTTTTATATAATAATTATTATATTTAAAATTAAAACTTCATATATTTGATAGGTTAATTTTTTTAAAATTCTAACATCCAACTAATATATATATAAAAATATAATTTTTATTTTTAATTGGTAATATTTTGATTTAGTGTTGTTACTATTTTTATTTTGTATGTCAATATAATGACTAATGTATTTTACATTTATGCATATCAAATTTTTTAATATTTTATTATATTTTTTTTATGAAATTAGTGATACAATTTATAAATGTAATTATAATTAAAATATATTAAATAATTTAAAAATAATTATTTTAATGAATTAAATCTTTACAAATATAAATAATAAAATTTAAATATACTACTAAATATACTTCATTTAAATTTATAATATATAATAATTACATTTAAATATCTTTTATTAATTACATTTTGATTTTATTAATTATAATAAAATTTTAAAAATAAAAACTCTCTGTTCCAATCTTTAATATTAACTAGTGATCAGCAGACCCATGCAATAGTGTAATAATACCCGATGCAATAGTACAATAATGCAAGGGTAACGCTAAAGAATCCCAGCAACAAACTACTGTAACGAGTTTCCCTATGTAAAAAATTAATTTAATATTATACTTATCTTAGTAAAAAAAACTAAGAAAGGTATATTTTTTAACATCGTCGACCTAAAATATTTATAGAAGCTTATTTGATCATAGTATTGTCAATTATAATATGTGGGACTAAAGAGAACTATATTTTTTTATATAAAACAACTCGAGAAAATTAATGATAAGAAAAATTCATAATAATATGCCGTAGTTGAGTTTTGAATTATAGATCACTGATTATTTCACTTATAGAATTACTAATAAAGTTTAAAATTATTTTTAATATAAATAAAAAAAAATATATTAACATAAATTCATTTTAATAAGAGACGGTGTAAAAAGATAAATATTTTACTTCTCATATCTTTATTTACTCTTTCTCTTATTTACCCTTCCCTCACCTCTTCACCCCAAACTGAAGGTTAAAGATCTACGGCCGTCGTTTACCTCAAACGGTTTGTTCGACTGAGCGAACACAGATATGATTCGACGTCTCTGCGCCGCCGTCCACCGTCAACTTCAGGTGGCCTCCACTTTCGGCCATCGTCAAACCGCTGCCGCCGCCTCTCGTCCACACTTTCTGGGTTTTGTCAAATCCTATTCTGTCTCCTCTGTCGGCGCCGTTGATCCCTCATCCCTGACCGCCTCCTTGCTCACGAGATCGTGCGAGATCTCCGACCATGCCGCCCTCTCCATTTCCAAGAAAGTCAAGCTCGACGGCCTTGACCAAGCGGTGTCGGTGCTCGCCCTCCTCAAGGACTACGGCTTCGACGACGCCCATCTAGTCCGCCTCGTCGACCGCCTTCCTCGTGTCCTCTCGATGGACGTCGAGAAGACCTTGAAGCCCAAGCTGGAGTTCTATTGCGGGATAAGTCCCGTCGGAACCGCCCTCCAGGAGATCCTGTCAGCGAGCCGCTGGCTTCTGCTCACGTGCAGTGTAGAGAACCGATTGCTCCCCAACGCCGAACTCCTCAAATCGATTTTGAAAACGAATGCGAACCTTGTGAATGCCCTAAAGCATACGCCTTGGTTGATGACCTTCGACACCAGAACTGTCGTTCTTCCCAAGGTCGACGCTCTGCGTGCATACGGCGTGCCCGATGAGGTAATCTTAGTGCTTTTGACTCGGTACGGCTACGCTTTGGTGACAGATGCAGCTCGATTCAATGATGCCTTTGACGAGATAAAGAAGATGGGTATCTGTCAGAAGAAACCCATGTTCGCCCATGCCCTCGGGGCGCTTGCTGGATTGCCCAAGAAGAAGTGGGAGGAGAAAGTGGAGAACTTGAGGGAATTGGGGTGGTCGCAAGATCATATCTTGGAGGCCTTCGCAAAGCATCCTCACATTGTGCTGGCATCGATTGAGAAGATAAGGAAGACTGCGAAGTTTGTGGAAGAGAAGCTGGGATGGACACCGGAGAACACGGTGAAGAATCCGAGTCTTCTTTCGATGAGCCTGGAGAAGAGGATGATGCCCAGGTATGCCGTCCTGAGCATTCTCATGCACAAGGGATTAATCAATACTGGCTTCACAGGGAAACATTTTCTGATTTCAAGCAAGAAGTTCATGATGAAATTTGTGACCAAGTATCAAGACCAAGCTCCAGAGATAGTTGAAGCTTATCAAAGAAGTGAAATCGGATACATGTCTAGACAAATCTGCTAACAAGCAAACTCTTCTGTAAGACAAGCCAATTGTAAGTGGGCAAGGTTTTCCTCTTACACCATCCCTTGAGAGTATCTGAACTGTTCCGTTGTTGCATGCATCTTTGCTAGATTTTGTTGTCTTTTACTTAAACTCAGTTCATGGCATGTGGGATGAATACTCATATTAAGCATTTGAAAGTTGATTTTTGATTGATCTAGTTGGCCCTATGGACTCAATTTATGTTGTTGATCCTACTGTCATTACATGATCATGTATTTTCTTTTTGTGGACGTGATATTGGTTAATAGTGCCTTAACTAATTACAAATGATTTATCCTCTTTTGATTCGCTGAAAGATTTTATCAGTGTTCTCAGTGTTCCTTGTGCATTCGCTCATCCATTGTTCCTAGGAAAGTGGAGTGAAATGAATTTAACCAAGGAACAATTTAACCTTGCCCATGCTGGGAATCACCGTCGGTGTTGACCTCAGTGTCGTCTTCCCCTACTGGCTCATCACCGTCGTCATCATCATCCTCTTCATAGGCACCTCTTCAAGATCAATGTTCTGCGGCGTTCAGATGTGGAAGCAGGAAACTCTCCTCAAGGTTCAGTTTTTTGTGTTTCTTTCATGAATTAGATTCTTCCTCTGTTGTTTATCGACATGGCCACTGCAGATTGAGATGAATCAAAAACATGGTAATACGCCAAAAGAAACATTTATCCAATTTATAGAGATCGATTTATAATCACGTAAGTTCTTCTTCAACAGGGATGTTGATGTCGGAGCCAAATACGAGCCTCTTCTTCCTCAGCCGGAGAAAACCACAATTGTAAGTGCAGTGTTCCTCCTCCCTGCTTCATGGAGCTCTCACAAGTGCCGATCTATCAAAATAAATCAACAAAAAACTCCCCAAAAATCCCTCCAAAATCTAATCTTTTACAATATTTCTAAATTCCAGGTGGCCAGTGCCACAGCAACATCCGTGATGATGTTCTCGTCGTCCTTGTCGGTGCTGGAGTTCTACTTCCTGAAGAGATTCCCTGTCCCTAACGGTAAGAACACCAGTAATTGCTCGAATGACTGTCCGCATCGAAACATTCATACTTCCTGTTCCACGCAGCTCTCTACCTCATCGCCGTCTGCCTTGGCTGGATTCTGGGGCCAGTTCGTCGATAATCGTCTTCATCCTCTCCTCGGTCATTTTCGCCAGTTCTCTGACCATGGGTATGATCTCTCTACCACCATCAGAGTTGCAGTTACTTTAGATCATCACTAACTCATTGTGTTCTTTGTTCTTGTAATGTTCCAGCAGTTGTTGGCACAGAGAAATCCATTTCTCTGTGAACAGATCAAGCACCATGAATACATGGGATTCCTAAGCTTCTGCAACTAGTAAAGATGGAAGAAGAGAGCGGCAGGCAAGCAAGCGATCGGATGATCGCCGGAGAGATCGAAGGGGGCTGCTGCTTCTTGGTGAACAGATCATCTCCAGTTTGAGCTCTAATGTAGATTATCAATTTATATTTGATAATTTCCATATGTTATACATAGAAAAATCAAATTAAGTCATTATTATATGATATAAATTCTCACGCTAATAAAAAAGAGCAATTCATTTTGCTAAAATTTGAGGTAAACTTTCTTGAAAGTAAACATTTGTATACCTTTCAATCACAATTAAGATGATTTTTAATCTCTAATTGACAAAAATAAATAATCACAATGATACTATTCAATTTTCAATCAATCACTAGAAGAAGGGTATACATGCTAATCAACATAAGGTCATCACTTTTAATAAATATACAAATAAAAGATGAATTCAGATTTTTACACTAATTTATCCATTGAACTGAGTACGGGTAGCATGCTTATCATCTAACCATGTTCATTATTATTCAATCAGACTTGTTAAAGCATCCATATCAATTTTCCTAAATACAAAATTTATATTAAAAAAAACTTACATCAACTACTCTTTATTTCTTAAATTTAAATTTCATAAATAGTACTTCTTTAAATTTAAAAAATAAAATTCATTCATTAATTATTTAATTATTAAAATATCATTTGATTTAGAAGTGAGAAAACATAGAGAGAAAAATACAAAAAATAAAAAAGAGATAAGAAATAATAAAAAATAAAAATAATAAAAATTTTAAAATAGTAAAAAATAATTGTCAAAATTTAATAAAGTATATAATTTTCCTTAAATTTTAGAGAAAGTCATGAGGATGCTCTTTAAGCACAAAGGTGATAAGCATGAGCAAGAGAAACATCTTTGTGCCAAAAAATCACGTATCACGAAACTTTGAATCAGGTCAAATGAGAAAAGGCCAATGTATTGCTGAAAAAAAAATGACCAAAAGAGATAAAAGCACAAAACTGAAAAGTAAGCCGTTCCTATGATTGCAATCTATAAATTGAAGAGCTCGCGGAAGGTATCATAACTCAAGAAGATCCATACATTGCCTAACGGGTACAGATGCATCAAATATGAATCAAGTAAATGCATGAATTCTACCTCTTCAACAATGAAGATTACTGCATTGGATTGATGAGTCACAGATTAGTAGTAGGTTGTTACCAGATAATTTAGCTCTGAACCCATATCTTAACTGTCTTATCCTTATCGAGCGCACCCGAAGCAATCATGTTTTCAGAGGGGTGGCATGTCACGGCTATAACAACATCAGTATGACCTTCGAGTTTCTGCACTACTTTTCTTGTTTGGAGATCCCACAGGTAGACGATATTGTCTTCTGAACCACTCACAATGTACTTGCCATTTGTGATTGAAAAGGTAGATGGAATGCAGAAATTCGAGTTAACATGTCCAGTGTATGTCTTCAAGAACTTGCCTGTGGAGAAGTTCCAGAGTTTCTGCATTGAAGATGCATTCAAAAAAGGTTGGGCATGATTTCAGGCCTTCTATGGAAAAAAATAATAAACAGTTTTAATCTGAATTCTGAAATCAGAATAGAAAAAAAAAACACGAATTAGAAGCTTTGCTACAATAACCATATATTACAGGAATCAGTTCAACCATCAAGAGATTACACTGTTGACTGAAGGCATGCAATAGCTACAGATAAAAATGAAGGCAAGAAACATATTAATGCCTTTTACTTTAGATTTACTGATTTATATCCTAATGCAAAATACTTGAAATATAACAATCACTATCAATCAACATTGTAGAATAGATGATTACATAACATACACGTAGTTTAATAACTAAATAGTTCAAACCACCAAATAGGGTAGTATAGGACTTCAAGTCAATTTGATTCGATCTAAACCAGGTCAAATGAACCAAATAGGAGATTTTTTTTGTTTTTTCAATTCATCTACAAGTTCCTTCCCAAATCCGTCAAGGAGAACAGCTATTCAACCTATTGGTTCAAGCCTTTAGCATAATGATCAAGGATTCAACAGCATATGTAGACATTTGCAGTCAACCGTCTGTATAGCACATATGCAATATACAAGCGGCAAAACATGATACATATTTAATAATATAAATATATTTATATTGATAAAATGACTGACATATATTTGAAATAAAAGTATATTCACAATTCCCCACATATATAATTTACTCATAAAAGTAAAAGAACATAATATAACAATGTAGAAATAGGTTTATTTAAAATTAATATGCATATAATTAATATCTAAAGCGTCAATTTCTTGCAAAACAAGTGATTAACACTTATAAGTTCCATATTACCACAACCAAAACAGTTTAGTGTTACACAATCATAAGAAAGTTCTCTCTAGGAGGAGAAAACCATTTAATAGAAGTCCTCATTCTAAAGAAGAGAAATGAAGAAAAGGGTCATTTTCTTTTCAACCAAAATTTGTTCTATTCTAAAGAAGAGAAAGAACATAATATTGACACATCTGATGGCTTATTGCATTTATTGAAACCCCAATAATGATATAATCAGAAATGAGGCACTATATTGACACTAGAAAAAGTGCTATTAATATAAACATAGTAAGCACTAGTTTCTATTTTATGATGTTCATGATCTTCTTCCACAACCAAAGGTCTGAGCTAAAACAAGAGCCTAGTAGATTTCTATAGAGATAGGTTGTAAATTTTGCCAAGTCCAATCCATGTTAAATTTTCTTTAACCATTTGAGTTTGTCATGATGAATTCAAACTATACCAGTTAGCCAACCTCAAGTCCTTTAGGTCAAGTTGGAACTAGATCCCATGCTAATAATTATAATCACAAAATTAAACAAGGATGAAGAATTTTGAACTACAAAAAACAAAAAATCTTTTAGTCCAAAATTGGGGAGTATGGAATCCAATTCTTTTACAATATTGTCATATTTAGAGTCAATGAATGGACCAATTTGAGAACAATTGGATGATGGAAAAATGATCAAATATTGCAACATTATTTTGATACACTAATGTGCCAAAAGTACCTTGATGCTGGAATTCTAGGTTTGCAAAAAAAAAAAAAATTAATATGTACAATATATCAATCTGAATGAAGCATTTCAAAAAACCTACAGAAATATAAAGAGAAGCTCTTGTTGCCGAGTGGGATAATATCATACTTCCTCTCCATAATACTCTTCCATTTTCTTTTTCTCAACTTACCACCCCTTCCCTTCTTTCATACTATAATGGATCCTTGTATATGGTTGTTACTGAACAAAACATTAACCAGTAAAGTACAAGGCTCGATGGGAGCTCATATTAGGTTTGATTGGCCTACAATCTTGGAAACCTTTTTGCACTATGATTAATAAACAAATAAAAAATGAACACACTCAAAATGGGCTAGTTTGTGGGGCTCATTTGTAACCAACTAATGAAGAATTTCCATGTAAAAGATCCCATCAGTAGTATTTGAACAATGTATAGAAACATGGTCTTTATGTTCTTAAGATTAAAGATAATCTATATTTATATAGTAACAGGTGTTTATCTCCAAACTGTCCTGTTTCATGTACATCAGCAATACATAGATCAACTATTTTCTAATTATTCCATCTTCACATATATATTGCAAGACGTATGATCGATGTACACAGCTACTAGAAAAAAGATCATTAAGAAAGGTATAAAAAAAAATAGGTTGAGATGAGATGCATATACTCAAAAAACACAACCCAATTGGTCGGTAGTCAGACAAAATTTACAAATGGAGCTGTTTTAAATTCATAATAATAATTTTAATAAGCTCACAACTTCATTCTATTTGATTTGCTGGATCAAGTTATTCAAAAATCATGCAAGACCAAGCGTGTATCTAGGCTGATAAGCTTTGTGATAAACAAGCTTGAAAATGATCCAATTTGACCTCCAGCGAGATTACAAGCCAAAACAAAAAACAAATATGCTGATCAAAAATACACATAACTAGAGCCAAAGAAAGGATCTGGAATGCGTCAATTGCACCAGAGTTCACTTTGAGGTCCAGCACTAATTGAGACTAATCAAAAATCCATTTTAGCAAAAGCTTCTCTGGTTATAACTAACGTAGATACAGAAACCAATATCTTTCGTATATCTCCGAGTTTTAAACAGGAAGGATTAGCCATTTGAGCAGTTTGTGTATACATACCAGTGTATTATCAAGGGTAGCGGCGAGCACAAATTTGCCATTTGGGGAAAACTTGGCAAACGAAACGGGCGGACTCTTATCCTCAACAAGCGTAGTGATGCAATGCCCATTCGCCGAGTCCCAAATCCGGCACATCCCATCATAGCTACCCGATATAATAAGTCCTCCGTCGCGGTTGAAGTCGACGGCAGTCACAGCATCAGAGTGGGCGGGGAGAACTCGGAGGCACTTGCCGGACCTGACCTCCCACACCCGGACGGTCTCGTCGAAGGAGCCTGATGCGATCAAGTCCGACTGCGGATTGAAGGAGCAGCAGAAGGCGTAGTCGGTGTGGCCGGAGAGGGTCTTGACGGCGGTGGCAGTCTCGAGGTCCCAGATGCGGACGGTGAAGTCGTCGGAGGAGGAACAAAGTTGGCGAGCGTCGGCGGAGAAGGAGAGATCCGAGATTCCCTCTTCGTGTCCTGAGAGCTCGGCGCGGAGGGAGAAGTCGGAGGTGGACCACACGCGGAGAATCTTGTCGGCGGAGGCTGACGCAAGGAGGGTGCCGTCGGGGGAGAACTTTACAGACGAGACGGCGTGCTCGTGACCGGTGAGGGTGAGGTGCAGTGCGTAAGGTTGGGGAATGGCGTCGGCCTCCGGCATGGCTGATAGGGTTTTGGCCTTTTGGGGTGGCGAAGTGCGAAAATTGGGGTTTATTTTCCTCAAACAAAAAAAACAAGAGACCAAATAAAATGAATAGCGAGACTTAAAAAAAATAAAAGGTCCCACCGAGACTTGAACTCGGGTTACTGGATTCAGAGTCCAATGTCCTAACCACTAGACCATGGGACCTCAACGGAAGGAATTAATAGATTTATAAATATGATCTAATTATTTATGCCTGAAGTACAATTTCCAACTTATTAGCCATTCTAATGGATCAACTGATGCTGTGTTTACTTGGACTGATGAATTCATAAACTAAGGAAAGTTTCCCATGCAAAAAACTTTTCTCCTTCCTTCCTCATCAAGTAGCTGCCTCAACCACACGCGCCGGCTGCACTGTGCATATGCAGCGATGATAATGCAAAAGAAAGTAAAAAAAAAAAGTAGTAATTTTGCTGGAGGAAATAGTTGGTAATCCGTCCAAATCCAATTGGATAAAGGATGAGAGGAAGATGGCTCTGAAGTAGATGAAGATGAAATAGACAAGTTTTGTAGTGAATGAGAAGCTATGGCAGAATCCGTGTCCGCTGTCGCTGCCACCGTCTTCGATGTATCATAAACGGTCAACAGAGGAGGAGGAGGATGAAGAGGGAAAAGAATGAGAGGAACGACGTTTACTGCCTATTCAACAGTGGGAAAAGCATCACCATCAACAGTGGGAAAAGCATCACCATCGCCGGTGGAGAAGATGAAGAGGGAAAAGGAAAACCAGCAACTGCTTGGGCAAAACTGTGAGTTCTAAAAGAGGGAGGGAAAGCAGCCGCTTGTTGTCGCCAGCCGCTCATGAAGGAAGGCCTTGCACGGCAGCTAGCGAAGGGAAGGGAGGTCCTGTGCTAACGCTATTTTGTTTTCTTTTTTCTTCCGTTTCTCTCTTTTCACTGGTCCTTTTCTGCCATGATTCATTTCATCGCCGTCATCGGAGAAGGATGAAGAGGGAAAAGGAAAAAACAACCATGGGAGACTACTTAGGCAAGGCTGCTAGTTATCAAGGAGGGCGGAAAAGTGACCACATGTGGTTGTTGGCCGCTCGTAAATTAAGGAGGTTTTGCGCAACAACTCACGAAAGGAAGGGAGGTCTGCCCTAACGTTGTTGTTTATTTTTTTTCTTCCTCGAGTTTCTCTCTTTTCCCTCGTTTTCTGGTAGGATTCATTTCTCTTCCATCTCCTTTCTCTTCTTTCACGCGAAGGACCCCGCTTCCACAAAGAATCCTTTCCTTGCTCTATGCACCCTTTGGAGTAAACATAACATAAGTGCTCAAATCATTTATCCTTACTGGTCCTCATTTCACTTTCAGCCAGTCCAATTCAATGACAAAATGTTAACAAAATTTTTTAAAAAAAAATAGATCCACGAACACGAATCTTGATGGATTTGAACCACCAACCTCTCAAGCCATTCACAGGACAATGGATGACCGAGCGCTCTACCATTTTGAGCTAAAGATTCTGTGTAAAATGATGGTGTGTTATATGAAAAATAATCATTCTTAGACAAATTTCTTCTAAAATTGACAGGAAGAAAATATAAATCACTGTATACTCCTACCTCCACAGATACTGATGTGCAAGTTTAAGCAGTTTCAAAAACACTTGTCCGCGGAGCTGTTAAAATCTGAAAGGCGAAAGGAAATATATATATATATCCAGGCAGAGCCACAGATGCTGTACAAGGTTCAACCAATTCTAAAAACGTCTAAGTCAATAAATCAAATATTACTACTCCCTAAAATAAAACGACCAAATAGGTTGCATAATCAGCAATTCAAAATTGTTCTCGAAGTCATCGAGTAATGATATAGTTAAAGTTGCAATCGCAAACAATTATAAGTGTTTGATGAATCTGACTTCTACCAAATAGGAATCTAGAACCGAGTACAAAAACAGGCTTACAAATTCAAATTTGTTCTTACAGGAGTCTTCAGACCTTGCCATCTAATAAGAGCGTTCAAAAACAATAGTCAATAATACGCCCTAACTTTTGCTCCATGAATGTGTCTCAATTTCGGTCAGATGGGGCATCGAAATTGTAAGCTTCAGGTACCAACAAATCCAAAGCTACAAGGAAATATACCCATAGTTAGTTAGAGCAAGAAATCCAGCCAAAATGAGATATATACATGAGAAAAACTTTCAAATGAATTAAATCTCTACAAAAGTAAACAGAATCTTGTACCACCAATTGAATTCCACCAAAATGAAAGGTGAGATGACTTCCAAGTCTTTTCCAGTTATTTTACATGTGCCTCGAGTTCAATTGACAGCTTTAGACAGCAGCAAAATCTTCAATCTCAAACTCAATTGACAGAACTACAGACAATCTTTGGCAGCAATATCTGTAACATCGAATACAATTGACAAACTTCTAGAGAGCTTCAGCTGCAAAATCTTTACCCCGGTCGTCAGGAACTCTCAAGCCTCTTGTAATGCATGTAATTAGTAGAGCATAAGTGCCTTTTCTACTACATGATTTTACATTCACAATTACCCCAATCATGATTACACTTTTTTCCGAACAAACCCGTCACCCAATAAGACCCCACTTTACAACTGTTCTATAAGATTAAAAGGGAAACAACCCACAGAAAAATGTAGAAATGAACAGCAGAGATGACAGTAAAATTTTAAGCAATCTCAACATCAATCATGAACTTGCAAATATATTTGAACCCTTCAATGGAATTGTTTAAACATATTTAGCCTTGGTTAAGTTTTACCAACTGTATATGATGATATGGAACTAATGGAGGGATATTAACTACAAAAATTACTTTCTAAGAAACAAGAAATTGATTGTCATTTGAAAAATTACTTCTTAAGACATTGATCCATATTAAAACATTTCAAACTAGTTATAACAATTTGATGTAAGGTACCATTTGCTATCAAGTATTAGTGAACATAAAAACCTTGCAATTTGCTGTATTGGGGAAACTATATACAATGGTTAAGTCACACACCGTGGATTACGAAGAGGAACCACATCTAACAATACCAGTGATTTGTAAATTCGAAAAAAAAAATTATGCAAATTTGATAATCTTTAGTTCTTAAATGAGTCAGTCTGCAAAATAATGAACCAAAATTGTAATGAATGTACCCAAGTAATGAGTAAATTTAATAGAGTATAATCGAATGAAATATAATTAGAATAAAACTAAAGGAACGGAA
>JBBMJZ010404304.1:0-13013 GCA_037833815.1 Zingiber zerumbet
GCAGCATTCTGTCCGTAGCATATCATTCCCCTCTCTCTCTATATATATATGTATATATATATATTTGGAATGACTAACTATGAAATAACGTAAAACTTTCGATAAATAAAATTGTTTAAAGATAAGGATATAAATGAATAGAGCTGGTTTGTGAGCTTTTTGAGCAGGCTGGATAAATATTTGATTCATATTCAAACTTATTCAATTCGAGCCAAATTATTTAGTTTGATAGTTCATGAGCCACTTGTGAGACTTAATATTTTATTAAAAAATATAATTATATATTAAATAAATAAATTTTGAGCCTTTCGAGTATTTATTTTTGATCAATAGTTTGAATAGCTCATGAACATGTTCGAATCGTTCGAGCCGAATTCAAACCTGAGCTATGATTCACACCGAATGCGAGCCAAAATTTTTGAACTTTTCAAACTTCGAATTGAGCTAGAACTTGAATATAATTAATTCGAGCCAAATAATTAATTCGAGCCAAATTTGAGCATTAAATTTTGTTTCATATTCTAACTTGATTCAATTCATTTATACCCTTGTTTAAGGATAATAATAATTATAATTTGATAAATAATAAGGATATATATAAGTTATTGAGATGTTTACAGAAGTATTGGGAAATTTTCTAGGCTTTTTTAACAAAGTTATGAATATTTCACCGCTTCAATTACTATTGCCCTAGCTTCCACCGCCTCACCTTTTCTTTTTCCCTTCGCGATTTTCCGCTGACTCTGCTCCCCTCGCAATTTTTCGCCCAACGCCGCGCCACCTCCACCCGACACCGCCGGTGCCATAGAGCTGCCACTGCTAGCGGTCGCCGTCTCGGACAAGAGGGTCACAGTCAGCTGTTGCAGACCGTCACCAGAGACCTGGGTTGCGTCTGGAGCGCCAATCTGCGCCCAGCGCAAACCGACGGACCTTGCGCAGCAGTCCCTGTTGCTGCCACGGTTGCTGTCACCACCGCCTTAACTCAAGCCGTTGCCTCCATAGACCTCCAGGAGCCACTGCTAGAGAAGAAGAAGCCCAAAGGTAATAATCCCGCCTTACCTAAATTTGGTTCAAATTAGTCCTATTTCCGAGTAGAAGCTGGAATTGATTTTGGGATTTATCGAGGTTGCTGTTAACAGTAGGGAGGATGAATTAAATTCCCTTCAATCGATTGTGGTATGCTAAACGTAGGTTAATCCCGCTCGATGTAGGAAAAGTCCGGTTGTTATCTATGGGTTGAATAACTCTCTGTTAACGGTGAGGTTAATGAGTTAACTTTCATTCAATGAATTATCGCATGCTAACAGTAGGGGTAAAGCTAGTTGAACTCTATTACTAATTGGTGTGATTAGCTGATAAGCTTGTGACTTAATTGATTTAAGTTCATGTTGGTTAGATTTATAGAATGATAAGTGGGTAGATAGATTAATGAAGCTATGGATCTAATAGCTAAAAGACTAGCAAGCAATTAAGAAATTAGTATGACTAATACCAAAGAACGGGGGAATAAATTATTTATATGAAGTTGTTCTTAGTATTAGCTTATTACTTAAATGGCCTTTGTACTTTTAGGATTCGAGCTAAGAGCACTGGATTTGAAGACTACTAAAATGTTCTTGCATCTTACTATTCGAAACAATTTGTTCCGTATTATTGAGAATTTTTCTCGTAATTTTCTTTGGTTCTCTTTAGTTCCACATCTTAGGATTGACAACGTTACTAGCAAAAAAGCTTCTATAAATACCTTAGGCCGATGACGTTAGAAAACATTCTTTTCTCAGCTTTTTGGCTAAGATCAAGTATGATATGATATTAAATTTTTATAAGGGGGGGTCCGTTACAATAGCTTGCTACTGAGATTCTCGAGCGTCACCCTTGCATTGCACTATTGCATGGGTCGCACCCTTACCCAATTTATAAGCGGCCTTTTGGTTAAGATTAATTGTAGTATTGTTTTTATCAGTTTAATATCTGATATAAAGAATTAAATTAATTTTTTATGAAGGAGAGCCCGTTATAGACGTAAGGGCGACGCTCGAGAACCCAAATAATTCGGATTCTCAAAGAGGCAAGTACTTTATCCTAATAACTCTTCTTTAGCATTTTAATGCTAAAATATTCATTTTATAAAATTTACATGTATTCATGTACTGTATTACACATGCAACGCGTGTGCACGATCTCTAGTTCTGATGAAATCTTAGGAGGCTCTTGTAGCACCTTGGAATCCATCGAATTGAGGTGGAGGGAAGAGGCTAGATTTTAGGGCTTTTGGCACAGATATGCAGGTGAAGAGGGAGAAGAAGTGATTTTCCCTTCCTCTTAATGATTTGTCTCTTAAATTTGCCATTGCTTTTACTTTAAGTGAAGTTGTTAGATTGTCCAAATCTAGTCAGATTGTTTACTATATGGGATATATGTTCTCAACTTTGGATGCTTTATTGTTTTTGAACTTCTTGTCTCTGTCCGTTATTGATCATGCTTAAATATTCCTTTATTTCAATCAAGAAAATAAAAGGGTAGGATTATCCTGCTAATTACAAAGAGCACATTAAAGACACAAGTAGGCAAGGTTTGATCTCGAGGAACAATCAGGGGATACCCTTTTGAGGGAAGACAAGGGAAAGGAACACAAACTCGAATTTTTGGTGCTAAACTACCTAGATTCTAGTCTACAGAAACTTTTATTCTATTTATGTGCCAAATATATTCTATCTGTTCCCTCTACAATTTTCTATATGTATGCAAGAAAAATCAGTGCCAGGCCCTGCTTGCTGTACTATCATAAATCATATATACGAAGAGAGGTAATTTTGATCGGTAAAATGCAGTAGGTACTCAACGCCCAAGTTCTATTGTGTTTGAGTCTCTTCTTCGAAGAGGAGCAGATATTCTTCTCAAATCTTCCTCTTCTTGACCACTGGAAGCTTAGCTGTTTTGTTTGGCTTAAGCAACTCTATATGTCGATAAAAGCATGCATCATATCAATATGCATTTTGGACTTTTCCTCTTGATAATACCTGTTGGATTTTGTCCATTGCGAACTCCTATTAGACTTCATCCATTGCCAACACCTTCACTCCAATATTCATTGCCAACACCTGCTATTCTTTCTCCGGTGCTAATACTTGTTGAACTTCTCAACTACTAAGTGTCTAGTCAATCTTGATCGACTTGGGCTTTATTCAATATAAATATCTAATTAAACTTGACATATTTGACGCATCAACCTAACTTAAAGACTCAACTCAATTACATTGCCCAAACACTTTGGTCTAACAAGACCAAGCTAAGTATAATTGCACCAACAATGACTATCGTAAATGGTTTGAAGGTGTTATAGATTCTAGGAAGTGGCTAGATTCAGATTGATTGTTTTAATTTTAAATTGTTTCTTTTCCCTCTTTTATTTTACAAAGTTTTTTTTGAGTGTTTATTGAAGTTTGTTTTGTGATAGAGTTGATAGACATAGATAGAAGGTTGAGCTCCTTTTGATAGATTACAACTTCAATAGATGCTTACTTAACTTGTTCAAAAAACGAAGAAAAAGATGTAGATAGATAGTGACTTTTGTTGCTTTTGTTTAAATGTTGAGTATCATAGTGGATATGTTTTGATCTATGTGCAAGATTTGGTCATACAAATGGAGAATATGTTTGATATATGTATAAGTTTTGCAAGTTGGTGGTAGTGTTTAATATTAGGTTTTGCAAAAAAAAGAAAAAGAAAAAAAGAGAGGTCTCTATATATGTTCATTGGGCAATTTGTCTTTTTATGTTATTCCTTAGTGCAACCAAATATAGGAATGGAATTAAGCATTCCACTTTTGTTTTTTCTCCAATCCATTCCTTTCTCATTCCCATTCTAATTTCATTCTATTCATGTGTACCAATTGCAACTTTATAACCTTAATATTTATATACCCCAATCTTTTATCAACCCTAACAACAATTATTTCCTTTTTCCCCAATCCCACATATGACGGTCTTGTCACTCTGACAATGCATGCGGATCTTCCTCCCTAGGACACTGCTGACTCTGCTTTGCTGATACTGGATTCTGGTTCCA
Source organism: Zingiber zerumbet (assembly GCA_037833815.1). Lineage (NCBI taxonomy): Eukaryota > Viridiplantae > Streptophyta > Magnoliopsida > Zingiberales > Zingiberaceae > Zingiber > Zingiber zerumbet. Next base: position 4,069 of record JBBMJZ010404304.1, read on the forward strand.
AACTTTTGCGTGATTGCTGGTTGTCTCTGTTGTCAAGCTGTCAGATGTTGATTTGCGCTAAGGGTCTGCTCTGATTTCCTTCTTATACTTGTATTTAAGCTTGTTCTTTGATCTCCTCTCTGATCTCTTTGCTCTGCCTTTGCCAGCTTGCCAATCTGATGATCTTTCTTCTGCTGACTTCCCCTTGCATTTAGCTACACTTCTCCTCTAGCCATCATGCACGACTTCACCTATTTTCTTGCTTGGGAAGAGATGTGACCTACTCTGCACAGTTTCTCAAGCATAAACGATAGCTTTAAGAAATCTTCTTGTCTTGATACATCTAAACTAAAGTCCACTGCCACATCACATATAAATTTGACAAAAGTTGTGAGATACCATTTAATTGTTATTTTGACAAGTGAATTCTTCTACATGTTTGTCCTTTTTCTATCTTGTTCCTATTAAAATACTTTGGCCTTGCACTAGTTCTCTTTGTTTGCCTATTGGTTTATGGCTATATAAAAATTGTCTTTTCAGAAGTGTGTAGAATCTTTAATGGATACCTTTAGAGAAATACATGGCATCTGAAATGTTTTGCATCTTCTGTTGTTTTAATAATTTCCTTCTCATCCTAGTCTTCTGCTTATCTTGCAACATATAGCCATGAACTTTCTCTACTGATGCATTTTGATCATTTTTTGGTTCTATTAAATTATAACACTCTGTGCAATTGTAGGTGATTCATGGCTTAATTATAACACTTTAGTCTTCTTCGAACCTTTGCCATGGATGCCAAGGACATCCTCGGCCTTCCCAAGAACTCATTCCCTGGTGCTCAGGAGAAGAAAACCCGACCTCAGAAGGATTCCCAAAGGAAACCCGATGGCATCCATCGGGAGGTAAACACCTTCTTTATTTCTCCCTAGTTTAAATTTTTCTACCTCACATTCATCGCGTCAATTATGGATTTCTTTTGGTACCTAGGTTTATGCTCTTACAGGAGGGATGGCACCGCTTATGCCCACAATTGAGATCTCCCACTTGAAGAAACGACAATATTCAGAGAAAGAGGAAAAGGTAAACAAGATTTAGTACCTTATATAGTTTTTTCATTTTTCATCTTGTTCATTTTTGTCTTTCTTCCTTTTGATTTCCTTTTCCAAATAACAAGGATTTTTATTCAAGAGCTTGCTTACTATAGGATTGTCGCTAGGTTATGTGTATTAGGTTGAAATACAATGGCATGGGAGTGGTTGATTCTCCTCCTGTGATTCCTTTCCAATTCTTGAATTGACATTTGAGGGCAAAATGATTATTTTGAAGGAATTATTCCCTTCCACCTATTCTATAATGGACTGAATGAGCTGAGATGTAAGGCATGCCAGATTATTTGGACACCGCTGGTTGCACTGAATGAGCAAGCCAAAAGAATTTGGCGGACCAGATGGGTTTGATGTGTTGGTGTTGGGCAAATTTGACAAGCTAAGTAGACCTGGTGGGTTACTTGGATAGGTAAGGTTGAATAGTTGGGCGAGTTTGGTAAGCTAGATTGGTGGAAGAGCTAGATGTGGTGGGAGGATTTAATAGGTCAGGAGAGCCAAGTAGATTAGGTTGACTATAAAGATTGGATATGTATTGGGTTGGACTAATCAAGTAGAATAGGTAGGTTGGATGGGCCAGGTGAATTGAGTGGATCTATGGGGTTGGGTGGGATGGAGGGGTAGGAAACTTGTATGTATATGTGTCTCATTGAATTTTTCAGCAAATATATCATTGAATAAAATGCTTTTGAAGCACAAATAGACAATTTTGATAAAACTATCATGTTTTTAAAATTATTGTGCCAAAAATATAAATTTTAAAAAGTGCCAATCCTAAATTTTTAAGAAGTGTTAGTACGCCAACCCTAATGTTATTATTTATTATGACTAAATTTTCAACCATGATCATTTTACTTTCACTAATTCACATGGTTAAGTATAGTAATACCCTCCATGATTGGTCCTTCGTATATTATTTTAAAATTTTGATATTTTTGGTCTGGTTAATGCATCATATAAAAAATTTTGAACCAAGGTATCATTCTAGCATCTCACTTATCATCTAAATGTTTCAATACATAAAGAATCATACATTACATAAAGATTCATATTTTCTTATGATTGTAGTGAGATGTCAAAGATCTTATCCTGAATTTTGTTATGTGATCATGCCAATAAAATCTATACATAAGCTAATCATGTTGCATAAGTTTGCCTTATATATGGATCATCAAGGTTTGTTAAATAAATCTTCCAAATCATAAATTCTAGATCATTTGACGCAAAACAATTTGATGCTATATTGTGTTCCTTTTTCACATTGCCAACTACATGCTTGGTGTCATGTTTATTATTTTCTGATAGGTTTGTTTTTAATCAAATTAGTTGGAAGAACTAAGAATTGAAACCTTGAGCCATGCCATAACTTTGGCCTTTGACCAGAATGGTCAATGGTACAATATCAGTGCTGTCCATGGTGTTAACCCTTGTGTTGTAATTGTGATTGTTTATATTGGAGCAAATCATTGCTGTTGATTGATTAAATAATAATTGATAATACAATTGATTGGATTGCTCTTATTTGAACAAATTGCATTAACTTAATTAATTTTATAGGGTATAACCAAATCAAATTTAATTGTATTTGAGTACTATAATACAAGTTGTAATCTGAGTTAATACATTGTTTTAATCTGATTTACAATCAAATTTAGTCTCATTTAATAAATAATTTAATTTAAATTAGTTATTGCATAAATTAAATTACTAAATTAATCTATAAAGTGATCAATTTAGGGAAAGACTCAAAAGGAGGGGCTCAAGAAGGAGAGCGCAGTTCAGATGCTAGCGTCCGCCCCTCAGATCCATGCTTAGATAGACCGAATCTCGAGCCTATGGTTCAGAGTGCTTAGAGGGACGTTCCTTACACCCCACTTTCCCAGGATGGGTCAGCTCACTCTTAGTCTTTCGTTTGCGATAGTGTACCAGTGATTCCAATCAGTTATTTAGTTGCTTTGCCTATTAATCTGAAGTCTCTCTCTCTCTCGATTTTGTGAGTCCTGCGAGTCAATGGTACCATAGTGAACGAAGCCTACGGGGCGTAGCGGACAGATGAGATGACTAGGCCAAGGCTGGGAAGGCATTCAATTAAAGATCGCCAACTCAAGCAGTACTGTAGGCAATTTAATTGTAATTATATGGTATAATTTATAAAAAGATAGCATTTATGTATATACATAAGATATAATTATGAGTGATATAATCAAGGTTTTAAGTACCGATCAGCGTCGGTTGGCATAGGTCCTCTGACCGACACTAGCACTGCGACCTCACGACAACCTCCATGAGGTCATGGGTCATTTTGTGTGTTTTTTTTTCTTTCTATTTTTTTAATTTTTAATTTCAGACATTTTTATTTTTTTAACAAGGAATTCTTTTCCACAACAATCTTTTTACCTTCTTAATTCTTTTCCTTCTTTCATCAATTAATTTTTCTCTGGTTAATTTCCCCTTTTTAATCTTTCCTCTTTATCCGTCCACAAAGGTAAACAAAGAGAATTTTTTTTAAACTTCTTTAAAGATGCTTTATCTCTTCACAAGGTAAGTAGAGAAAAAAAAAAATCCTCTTGTAAGGATGATTATCTTTTTTCCTTCTTTATTTGCTCACGAGGTAAACATCGGGAAAAAAACTTTTAATGATATATGAGACTGAGTATTAAGAAAGAAAAAAAATTAAATATAATATAATTTCTAACTTAGCTCTAAATCGATATTTACTCAATAAGCATTAAATATTTTATGAATAATATTAAAACTTAAACTCAACATTCAATATCTCAAATATAACTCAATAGTAAAGTGTATAACAATTAAATATTAATAAAAATATTTTTTAATTAATATATTTTATAGTTAAAATGTATTGAAAACAATATGGTACTAAAACTGTATCGTTATAAGCCGAAACTCTGGAATAGCTCGAAATTTTAAACCATGGATATAATAACATTGATAATTAATCAAAAAGTTATATCTTAACTTTATTCTCTCTCACTTTCTCTTTGAGTCACTTGGGGTTGGGATGTGATATGTTCCTGCCTCGGGTGCTCGTTCGCGAATCGCCTAGGGTTGGTTGACGATGGAGCACTACTGACTTGTGACTCCTACCTCTCTTTCACATCTCATCAATGCTTTTTGCCTCTAGCTAAGTACATTTCTCTACTTCATCCAATCTCTTTTTTCTTAGTTAATACCAAAACTAGATGAAACAAGTGGAATCACTTTGGTTTTTAGTGGCTTGGCCAACACTAGCAGCCTATTAGTAACTTTCTATTCCAGCCGATCTTGAGTATTGTCCATCTAGGTTGAAAAATTTTAGTTCTGCCGTCGGCATGATTCGAGATCTTAATCCGTAGGAAGAACTATGTTCTTTATTTATTTTTTAATTAAGATTGGTGGGTGAAGTTGATGCCAAATTTATGAATTCCATGGTCACATCAACTTCTAGCTTACTAACTGTCATAGTTATCAATTTATTGCACTATTTACCTATTTTGCAGATTTCTTGGCAATGGCTTCCTTTTACATCTTCTGCTCGACCAGATAACTTGCAACTGTATCATTGGGTATAGAATTCTCCCTCTTCCTCGAGTATGTTGCTAATACATTGCAGTGGTCAGTTTAGTTACCTAGTTACACTTTTTTATGTTCTCAAAGTTGAGCTTTACAGGTAAGGGTTGTAAATGGTGCTCCACCTACAGGTGATTACTCATTCGCTAAATACAACAAGGTAAGCCAACACTATTCAGATCAAACATTGCTGCAAGGTTTTTATTTTTTGCTAATTGTGTAACATGTTATATTGTCCTCTGGATGCAGTCTGTGGATGTTCTCAAATATACAGATGAGGAGTACGAAAAGCATTTAACTGATCCTGTAGGTACTAGTTTCAGCATAGTAAAGAAAAGCCTTTTCAATATTTAGTATAGCATGTTCATTTTTAGTAATTTAATTTGCTGATTTCATGACAGAAATATTTTATCGCAAACTATTTATTTCTGAGATTTATGAGAGGTATCACACTTGATTACAGATGGCTAAAGAAATTTTAGAGTTCTTTCCTTTATAAAAGAAAAGAATAAACAATTAGAAGAGAGGGTGGCGTAATAAAACCCTAATTCACAATAAGAGAAATACATGACTTATCAGATTCAAGACATACTGGATTTAGTTTCGAGTTATGATTAAAATATCCTAACTAGCTCAAGTAGGTATTCTTGATTGAATTTTGTTAGCTCCAATGTGTGTTATATTTACACGTTAGGTGAAGAAGGATGAAATGAGTTGAGCATGGCTTTGGGCAAAATGAAGACTATAAATGAGAAACACATTTGCTTTAAATTATGAGAGGGAATTACAATAACATCAAGCCTTTATCCCACCAAATGAGGTCTATTATATTGATCCTTTTATGTAATTGGGATTGATTTTGTTGGAGTCCCAAAACTAGAATAAAGAAACACAGAATTATTAGGGTTAACACAAACAGTACGACAAGAACACTAAGGTCTGATAGAGAAACTCTCTCTACTAGCCAAAAACAATACTCTCTTTTGATAATAATTCTTAGATCCCTTCCCAACAAACTTCCCATCAACTTATAACCACCCACATACTCTAAAGCATGAAAACATAATTGCCACAGAGATACAACTAACTCTACAATATAAACTGCCTACTATATATTAATGTCGGTTTGCTTCTTTTGTGTTTTAGCCCTCTTGGAATACACAATCCATGTTTTGGGCTTGTTTCCCCATAATCCAGATGATCCAACATGTTCCCCCCATAACCCAAGTTCACATCTGGAACTGGGTTTATATCATTACCACATGCTACAGCTCTAGCCTTGTCCTCAAGGCTAAAATGAGGAAATTGAGTTTTAAGAGTGAAATCATTCTCCCACGTTGTGTCAATTATATCCTTGTCCTTCCATTTGACTAGCCATTAATGAATCACTTCGCCATTATGAACAATGTCTCTACTAGAAATCACATATTCGGGTCTTCAAGTGTTACTTCCGGTAGATTTGCTAGTACATTATACTCTCCAATAGCTTTCTTAAGTAATGATACAAGACGGGATGGACTCAAGAATGAGGGGGAAGTTTGAGCTTATATGCAACCTCTCCATATTTTGCAATAACCTGTGGAAAGGTCCATAATATTTTGTTGCCAATTTTTGATTAATCCTCCTATAAACTGTGTGCTGCCTATGGCCTTAATTTAAGGAACACCCATTCTCCTACTACAAATTGTAGTGGCTTCCTTTTTATTATCAACATATCTATTCATATATTCTTGCGCTCTGGAAAGATTATATTTAACTTGAAGTAGAGCTCCATCCCTGTCAAATAACTCCCTTGTCACTGTCTATAGTTTCATTTGTTAAGAGAGTTAAAGTAGGAGGCTTTCGACCATAAACTACTTCAAAAGGAGTTTTACCAATAGATATATGTAAAGAAGTATTATACCAGAATTTTGCCCATGGTATCCAATAAGCCCAATTTCTGGGTTGTTTAAAAGCAAAACAGCGTAAATATCCCTCCAAACATCTATTCAAGACTTCAGTTTGCTCATGTTTCAGGATGGTACGAAGAGCTTATCTTAAGTATAGTGCCTTACAGCCGAAAGATTTCTTTCCGAAAGTGACTAATGAATAATGGATCTCGGTCACTAATAATGGATTTAGGAACTCCATGGAGTTGTATAATTTCTCTAGCAAATAATTCAGCTACTGTCTTGGCTGTATAAGGATTTTCGACACAATAAAATATGCATATTTAGAAAACCGATCCACCGCAACAAAAACAACTTCATGCCCTCTTGATTGAGGAAGCCCAGTGATAAAATCCATAGAGATGCCATCTCATATTAAATTCGGAATCGGCAAAGGTTGGAGTAGGCTTCCAGGAACAGTTGCAGCATATTTGTGCCTTTGACACATCACAAGATTGCACAAACTCTTGCCAACCTTCTATAAGTTTTCAAGAAACTGGAATGTTCTCCTAAAGGGGAAGAATGAAATTTCCTTTAGGAGTAATTATATCAAAGGAGATGTTGCAGATATAACAGTCTATTGTTGTAGTATAGAACTCGTTGCATCTCAAAACTTGGATGAGAATTTGGATTGTTGGTTTAATCGGTTATAATTTTTTGCAATTGATGATCTTGTTTAGCTTCTTCAATGAAATTTTCACCTTCTTCCCATGTAGGGTAAGACACTAAAGTGTGATATTCACCTTCTTCATATATTTTGGATAATGAATCAACAGCTTTATTTTCCAGTCCTGATTTGTAAATAACTTCAAATTGGTAACCCAATAACTTGGTCATCCAACATTATTGATCTATGTTTGTGATTCACTACTGTAGTAAATGTTAAGGCTCTTTTGGTTAGTATACACTATAAAAGGTCTTCCAAGAAGATCGGGACACCAATGTTGCACAGATAAAACCAAAGCTATGAATGCTTTTTCATATGCACATTTTGACAAATTCCCTTCTGATAAAGCTTTACTAAAATAAGCTATTGATCTTCTATTTTGCATTAATACAATGCTAATTCCTCTTCTAGAGGCATCACACTCAATCTTAAATGGCTTGGAAAAATCTAGAAGTGCAAGAACTAAGGGACTAGGCAAGAGCGTTTTGAGTTACAAGAAAGACTCTAAAGAAGTTGATCCCTAGTGAAAATTATCCTTCTTAGTCAATTCTGTCATAGGCTTATCTACTTTACCATAATTTTCTATAAATTTCTGGTTGCAACATGTCAAACCCAAACCTCTTACTCCTTTGACATTCTTTGGAATCGGCCAATCCAAAATACATTGACTTTTAGAAGGATCAACTGAAACACCTTGTCTGGAAATGATATATTGTTGTGGTACCAAAACTACATTTCTTGGAGTTAGCCACAAACTGATTCTTAAGAAGCACTTCCAACACCATAGAAAGATGAGACAAATGTGTGGGCACTAAAATATCATCAAAGAAAATCGGTACAAACTTACAAAGTCCAGATGGAGAAAGTGGGTCTTGAGGCAGAGAATTCAGTGGCATGGATTACTAAGGCTGAAATTTATTTTGAAGTCTAGAATACTTCTGACAAAGTTAAGGTCAAGTTGTCACATGTAAGTATGGAAGACCCCACCATTCATTGGTTTAATCTTCTTAAGGAGACCAAAGTTAATCTAACTTGGGAAAAACTTAAACGCGCTCTCATTGCTTGTTATGGAAGGCGTAGACATGAAAATCCTTTTGAAGAATTGGCAGGAAATGTGGAAGAATTTATTGAAGCCTTTGAGTTGATTTCGTCACAAGTTCCAGCAATATATTGGCTATTTCATAAGTGGATTACAACCTCATATCCAAAGAAGAGTTTGAACGCTAAATCCATAGTCTAGAGGGCAATTAATGCGCATGGCAAAGGATGTTGAAGAGGAATTGTTAGAGGAAGGAGAGATTTCACAAAAGACATTATGGAAGGTGAAGTTATGGAGCAATTTCGACTAGGACAGTGTTGGGCAGTTTTGACCATATGTAGGGCCTAATTCAATTCAAAAGAAATTGGGTCAGTCTTTTCAAATGGGCATACAACATTAGGATGGGGTTCCAACAAGATTCGTACCTATGGAAGCTAGTTGCGTTCTGCATCAAATAGAAATGCTTCTTTATCCCTAGCCTCTACAACATGAAAAGGAGGAGATAAGCGAGGGTTCATGGAAAATATTCAGAGGAATTCATTCCATTTCTTACCCAGAATTAATGGAACGAAGGGCAAAGGAATTATGCTTCAAATGTGGTGAAAAATTCCACCCACTTCACCAATGTGCAGAGAAACAATTGAAGTTATTATTAAAAG
>JBBMJZ010404313.1:0-13013 GCA_037833815.1 Zingiber zerumbet
ATTTATAAATGTAATTATAATTAAAATATATTAAATAAATTTAAAATAATAATTTTAATAAATTAAATATTTACAAACATACATAATAAAATTTAAATATGATATCAAATACACTTAATTTAAATTTATAATAAATAATAATTATATTTAAATATCCTATAAGTAAAGATAAAGGAAATAATAATTATAAATTAATTACATTTAATTTTATTAATTATATAATAAAATTAAAAATTTAAAACTCTCTCACATCAAATATGATGATGTGAAAATTGCATCACCAAAGATGGTGTTGTAGTATTTACCATATCATATTTGGTGTAAAATTTGATATATAGATTGAAGTATTTTGGTGCTAATTTGGTACCAAATTTAGTATTTTGAAGGAGCAGTGTAAGTTTGGTGGAAAGAAGGTGACAATCTAGATCCTATCATATTATAAAGTAAAAAGATAATTTCATCCCCAAATAACAATCCTATGACGGGTACATATGACGGGTAGAGAGATGAGTATGAAAATTAAATATTCCATAGGTATAAATAAGAATGAGTATAGATATGAATATAATAAATAGGGATGAATAAAGAGGAGATGAAATCCTATCTAGATTCTATTCATTGCTATCCCTAACTAAACTAGACGAGATCCTCTGGTCCGTAAATTACAGACCAGATCATAATTAATGGACTATGATAAATCCCAATCTCTTTAAGTTGAAAGTGTCCATTAAAATGGACAAATCCATAATAGGATCTGTTAAAGTTTGTTCTCTCGGTACGGTCTAGTGACTAGCGCATGAGGTGTTGCCACAATGAGATCTGGGGTTTGAATCTCGGCATAACCGAGATAAATGTCTCCCTTATGTGCTAGTCACTATTTCAAAGACTAGTAGCCCGGCTAATAGCCGACCATGATTTAGCTCCTTCGTGTTGATCTTGGGACGAATTAACAGGGGCACTGGGGACGAGCATATTCACCTTTTTGCCACAATCCATGATAGGATCTTTGCTCTAACTAAAGAGGGTAAAAGGACTGATTCATAAATTTAAAAAGTGAGGAGCGTCTATTTGGAAATGTTTGAAAGTCACGTGAGTGGATTCGGAAAATCTGCCATGAAGTTATCGAGGATACGACTTAAGCAACGAATTCATACTTAGGGTTACGAAGGGCTATAAATGACGGGACGAGCGGTCCTCCTGAAAGCACATCGCCGCTGCTTTTCCTCTCCCTCTTCCTCAACTTTTTTTCGGGGTCAGATTCGGTCTCTCCTGCCAAAAGTTTTTCTTCCTCTTCCTCTCGATCTTTCTCAAACCGATCATGGAAGTCGAGGTTTTGAAGGAATTTCCCCATTCTCGCATAGCAGATGGCCGTCCCAGGAAGCGTGCTAGGTTAGGTTGGGACGTCGACCCGGAAACGGCCGCGAAGGTACTTTTCTATTCTCCTTTTTTTCGTGTTCCCTTGTCTTGATTTACCCGTTTCCTTCTCCGATCTTGTACCTTTATAATGTTTTCTTATACTTTTTATTGTTGGTTGTGCTGGATCTAGATGTTGTTGTTATTTTTTACGTTATTTGTGCTATTTTAATGGATTTATTGTGTTAGATACCATAACCTTTTAGATCGTAACGATTATCTCTCGTTTTCCCCTTCTTTTTTCTGTTTTGTAAGATAATAAAGGTAAAAAAACATATCCTTTATCTTAAAGTCCTTCCGTTCCTCTGTCCACTGATCTCCCTAGGGTACCCTACTTTCTTTGTGATTTCACGAGCGTTTTTGTGCAAGGTAGTTGCTTTCATATCATCTGTTATTTGTTGTAATATTGAACATTTTTTTCTGTTTCCCTAATACTGGAATAAACTAAGAATATAATACAACATCCCTTTTCCATTTAGCTTAGAAGTTAATATGCCTTTCTAATATATATATGTATAGATATATATTCCGTTTATATTCTTTTATCAAATTAAATTTTCGTTACCTTTTCTCTTCTTTTGCTATCAAATAGCTGCATAAATTTTTTTGCGCATGTATTCTTGAGTAAGGTATATGCAATATGCTTGAAGACTTGCTTCCTGCTTTGCTTTGATGGTTATTTTGATTAGTGAATTTAGGTTATTTGTAGGCTAATTATCTGCGGTACAGTTTTTTGTATTCCTTCAGAAAGGTGAAGAAAGAAAGTAGTTTGAAGGTAATATTGTTTTTGGATGACAGAAATTAAATCATGGTTGTCTGTAGGCTCAAATAGGTATATTATGTGGGCAAGAAGTTAACATGAAGAACATGGTATCTTCCGGGGCTACTTTGAATGATACTTGTTCTTCCCAATATGCAAAGGATTTGGGTCGACAACCTTCCCCCCCTTGGAGAGGAGATGATAAAGATGGACATTACAAATTTGAACTTGGAGAAAACTTAACTTGTCGCTGTAATTTCACTTGACCATTTGTGTGTACATTTTAAATTTTATGCTGGTTTTCCTCTATTAGTTTTCCCTTTATTTTCTGAATTTTATGATTTTTAGATCACTAAGATATTTTTTATTAGCTGAATTTTCTTATTTTCAAGTTCTAAAATATTAACCCAATATATGGCCTTTTAACCTTGTTTTCCCAAGATAAAAGTTTGTTTTGTAAAAGCTTGCTGCCCTCCGTCAGAATTTGTCACATCTTGATGCATTTTATTATATATAATTTACTCTTTTGCAAAGTGCTGTTCTATGTTCTCAAGTATTATATGTTATTGATTATCATCTCTTTTTTCTTATGCTTTTAAAACTTCTGTTTGTTATCCTCTTCACTCTATCTTTATTTTCCTCTAGTATAAAATGTCCTATTATATTCTTCTCAAGGAAAAATTTTTTGGTGCTCAATTTTGATGATAAATTTCTATCTACCAGCTAGTATCCTTATTGCTAATGCACTGTGATAGTGTCTCTGTTTTTGTTGGTATTGTGGTTTTTTGTATACTTGCACTGTTATAGTTTCTCTACTTGATTCTAATTTTATTTTTTAAAATTTGCAGATAAGATCCACAGCAAAATGGGTGAAGGTAAGTCCATAAACAAATTGTGAATGTGGACAGATCTATCCTATTCCACGATTTTTTTTCCTTTCTTCATTCTCAGGATTCATTATCATGCTTTTACCTTATTATTCATTTCTCTTACTTTGAAACCAGGAACCTTCGGTCAGGTTCTAGAATGTTGGGATAGAGAAAGAAATGAAATGGTAGCCATAAAAATTGTTCGTAGTATCAGGAAGTATAGACAAGCAGCTATGATAGAAATTGATGTGCTGCAGCAGCTTGGAAAGTATGATACTAATGGAAGTCGGTAAGTCATTTGCATTAGTTTCTTTGCCTATAACTGTAGTTGGCATTTTGTTAGGCATAAAATAATACATATACGAGTTGATGCGTTCTTGCAGTTGTGTGCAAATACGGAACTGGTTTGACTATCGTAACCATATCTGTATTGTAAGTATATATGCTGTGATAATTTCCCTACCTTCCCAATTACATTGGGACTTGAAATTATCTTTGTATTAAAATGATTCTCACAGGTGTTTGAGAAGCTTGGTCCAAGCTTATATGATTTTCTACGCAAAAACAGTTATCACTCATTTCCAATTGATCTAGTTCGCGAGTTTGGAAGACAACTATTGGAATGTGTAGCATGTGTGTAGACAATACTTTCACATCTTTTATATTACCGCATTCATAGGCTTATATTTGTGAACGTCATAGAAGGCTACTAACAGCACTTTAGGGGCATCAGGGGCTCTGCCCTTATATTTGTATTCACTTCTTTCTACTGTGTGCAGTTATGCATGACATGCGCCTCATTCACACTGATTTAAAGCCTGAGAATGTACTTCTTGTTTCCCCGGAGTACATCAAAGTACCCAATTTCAAAGTACTATTTTATATTTGTCTTGTATACTCTAGTCATTCTTTGATTATAGAATTTTTGAGTCTTATCATGTGTATTTCTAGCTTTAGGTTTATCTTTATTTTTATGAAGTATAACCATCATCCTAAAATTTCACCACTAATTGCCAACCATTTGCTTAGGTCTCGGTCAGATCTTCAGATGAAGGATCTTACTTCAAAAGATTACCAAAATCAAGTGCTATCAAGGTTATTGATTTTGGAAGCACAACTTATGACCACTTAGATAATAGCTATGTGGTCTCAACTAGACACTATCGGGCACCAGAAGTTATCTTGGGTCAGTTATATGTTTGATAATTCAAGAATATTGTGTTCCTGGTATGATGGCTCACAAAATTGATGATCACATTAGGGCTTGGTTGGGGCTATCCTTGTGATATTTGGAGCATCGGTTGTATCCTTATTGAACTTTGCTCAGTAAGTTCTTAGATCTCTAACCTAACTATTTTATTTTAGTTGGTTGTTTTCTTTATCAATTTAGTGTTAGGATGTTGCTATCCTTGTGATTTATGAACACATTGCTGCAGGGTGAGACGCTGTTTCAGACTCATGAAAACTTGGAACACTTGGCCATGATGGAGAGAGTTTTTGGACCTATACCAACTAACATGCTAAGGCTTGCTAAGTATGTATATTTGTAATTCATTTGTCACTTTTACTCTATTTAGATTAATTTTCATCCAAATATATGTGTTAATGTTTACATTTCATTAAATTTTACAGTCGAGATGCTGAGAAGTATGTAAGAAGGGGCCTTTTGAACTGGCCTGAAGGTGCAACTTCAAGAGAAAGTATCAAGGCAGTGTTGAAAGTTCCAAAGCTTCAGGTATTTACTGGTTAAAATATAAAAGTCCTTATTCATACTTTTAAAGATGTTATTTCTATAGAACAAATCATTTTGGATAAGTTGCTAGTGGGGGAGAATGGAAGTCATATTTATTTACATAACTTTCAGGGGCTGTCTAAATTACTTGTTCTTATGTTATTCATATTGTCTTGTTGCAGAATGTGGTCAAACAGCACACTGATCATTCTGCTGCGGATTTTATTGATCTGCTGCAAGGGCTTCTGAGATATGACCCTGTAGATAGATTGGGAGCTCGTGAGGCTCTAGAACACTCTTTTTTCAAAAGAAGTTGAAACTGAAAGTCACCCATGTAACTTGTGCTCTCTATCTTCGCCAGGAAGATGGATACATCCTACTAACCAGTCTTTCGTGTACTTGAGAATAGTCATTAGTGTTTTGTGTAATATGGTTTCCTGATCTGTAAATTTTTTGCATGTGGTTAACTAATGGTTCAACGTAGCAGTATGGTAACTGGCCAGAAGCCTAGCGCCAATCATTCCCTGTATATGTTCCCTTTCATTTCAGTGTTTGGATTTTAGGAATGATATGAAGTGATCCATAACGTGTTTAAATTTTTACTGAGTCCTGACGTTTTAGTCGTGTTCATTGACAATATTTCAAAACGTGGATTTGGACAATTAAGATTTGGTTGTGGAATCTTACAACCTAAATATAGCAGATGGGCACAGGCTATGAAGCTTCGCACCTTCGGTCAAAAAGTAAAGTGACCAATTAAATTGACTGAAGTTAATCCACTCAAGACGATATACGTTGGCAGATAATTTTGTCTTATCTAGTTAATTAAATGACTGAAATGTGATTTTCAAATTTTAGTGATTTTCAAATTGTATGAGATTAATTATGATTTTTTTTAGAATTTAATTGTTGAAAAAAATCCGATTATCTTTAAATGCTGAAAAAAAAACCAATCAACTATACTCGGGTTAGGTCGACAAACACATCCAATTTAGTCGATAGAAATACTACTACTGGCCATTAATAATGTCCAAAACACTAGTTTAACATGCTTAGATCTCTTAGCATTTCTGTGAAAGAAAGAAGTATTAGTTTCATTCTTACATTTTGTTTGCATAGAGCACCTTTCCCTAACACACATATTTTAACTTAAATTTTATATTTAATGTAAAAAAAACTGGTATCAGCTACCGTAATTAACACATAATTTAACTTAAATTTTATATTTAACGTAGAAAAATTTGTATCAGCTATAATTTAATTTTGATGAATAATACTTCTTTAAATATTTAAATATTATTTAATTTAGGAGAGAGAAAAAATAAAAGGAATGAATTGGGTAATAAAAATTAGATATTATATAAAGAAAGAGAAAATAATAAAAAAGTGGAAGAGAGAGAAGAAAATAATAAAAAATAAAGATAATAAAAATTTTAGAATACCTATGTAGAGTGTAGGGAAAAATAATTGTTTAAATTTAATAAAGTAAATGACTTATCTTAAATTTTAGATATATTATAGAAAAACTGATGTGGATGCTGTTAGCATATATCTAATCACTATATTCAGAATATTCAACATTAGATTTGCTAAACAAAAATTTTACCTTAAAATTTATATTTTATATAAAAAATCTTTGCATTAGCTACCCTATCAATTTTTTAAATTTAGATTTTATAAACGATACTCTTTTAAATTTGAGGAATGAAATCTATTCCCGAAATATTAAAATATTATTTCCTCTAATTCTCACTTTCCACTTCCATGTTTGCCATTTCATAGATAATAATAACAGAATATATAGGAGAGAGAAAACTAATAAAAAAAATAAAGATATGGCAAATTATAAGTTGATATATTATGTAGTGAAAAATGAATATCTAAATTTAATAAATTAATTTTTTATCCAAAATTTTAAATTTTCTTACCTTTCTAATTTTGTGGTCATTTTTTATATATTTATTTATTTCAAACAAACTTAACCATTTTGATTTATGTTAAAGGCGGATAAAAGTTAGTCTTAATTCTTAAATCCTCATCTTCCATGGAACCATGTAAATTCTAGTCTTAAGGGGAGCTTTAGTGACGATGGAGAAGCATATTGGTGCAATCGGTTTTTTTTTGTCAAAGTTAACCAAGCTAATCTAGATTAATCATAATTTGGTGAACTATGTGTTTGAATAATGTGTTTAACCAATATATTATCCAACTCAATAGTAGAAAGTAAGATTCTCAATCTTATAGTCTCTTGGTTCCAATTCCACGGTGTGCAAAATAATATATTAGAAATACCTATTCAAATAGGTTAAATACGTATCATTAACTCAAGTTCAAGAGAGTCAAAATTGACTAAATACTTGGTTGATGATAAATTTTAATGGATCAGGTAGACTAACACTTCGAAACTAGAGAAGTTCAATCAGACGTAAGAACTCTAGACAAGTCAAGGATAACAAGATATTTTGCAAGTATTAAAGTCTTAAATAAATGAACTCTAAACATAGGAAGTTTGGTTAGATTGAGGTTAACTATTAGGTTGAGGTTAACTAGATATTAAGGAAGGATAAAGTTTTAGTAGGTTAAGGCCGAGATATACTTGGCATATGCAGAACTCTCAAGGTTGACCGCCTATTTCTTCCTCACCGTACCATAATGTATGTTAGAATCTCAATGCTACATTGGAATGATCCTACAACATTGATACCATGTTGCGCATCTCGTCTCTATTAGGTAAAATTAAATTATTGGATCTTTGTATGTTGTATTTGGTTTCTAACATACATATAAATTTAATGGCACCATCATTTGTTCTACCAATAGAGAAAGAAATCCAGTTGACATACAATTTGACTAGTCCATGCCATGAAGAAACCTCATGCTGGATAAAGGAGCTTGCTTCTTTTTTTATTCTCATGCAAGAAATCCAGCAAGGCGATGTAGGTAGGATTAGGTATTGTGTCACAGAGATGATCTATCATGTCTTAAATTAATTTTGTCTGGATTTTATTGATTTCTTTGTTTAATATCTGGCAAAAATTTATATTCACTGTGTGATCACAGTCAAGCTTTTTGATATATTAATAACTACTATTATCTATTTTTCGGCTTTTTACCAAAGGAAAGGATGCACTTAGAGTTTTGAAAGTCCAAAAAGACATATCAAAGTTTCATATGGCACTTAATTCCAAAAATATCCTTCCTTCTTTTCAATCATAAACCATTTTTTTAAAATATTTTTTTATTTAAATGGAATCAAGCTGCCGAATCAAATCATGAAAAAATAAAAAATGTAATTATTTTATAAGAGAGTTTCATACAGTAATGTAAAACTATCATTATAAAACAACCACTAGTCCCAAGCATTCAAAATCAGGATTACGTATCATATATTTTATACACTTGCCTCTGCCCCTTTATGTTCATGTTCCAGAATTTTAAACTCTCTAGGTTTATTAATAACTTTCCGTCAAAACTGATCTTAACTTATTTTGATGGGTCTCAATTCAAGTTTTGTAAATTTCTACGGTGGCCTTAAATCTCATCGTGTCATAAAGTCTCAGATTTAAAACCTCCTAATAAGGGCCGACCCTAAATTTTGAAGGGTTTGGTAAAAAATTATTTTTTTTTCTATTCATATAAAAAAATATTAAAATTGATACTATAAAAATAATTTTACCTAGAACACATAATCTAAATTTACGTTTAGGGATTTTAAAATTTAGACAGATAAAAATCGAAAAAGGTCAGTGAAAGAGGAAGAAAAGTCTGCTAGATTGCTCCGTGCATATTTTTCTTTTTTTTTAGGACACTCTTATAAAAAAAATTCATAATATTTTAGAATTATATTTAGATCATTTTAAATTTATTTTTTTACGAACACAAATATGTTTTTTTTTAGCATTTACTTAAGAATATGTATATAAAAAATGACCCCACTTTTTAAATTTATTTTTTTAGCATTATTTTCTTAGTATTTACTTAAACAAAATATTTAAAAACTATAAAAAAAAGGTGGGCTCCGTCGGAGGTGGGGCCTGTGCACCAACCCCACCTTGACCACTGAGAGCTAACTTTGCTCTTAATCGTGCACAATCTATTTTTAAAATTCAACACAATTTTATAGGTGGTGATGCTTTAACGAAATCAACACTAAGGTGATGATACTTTAAAGAAATCAATATCACGATGATGATATTTTTAAGAAATCAGTACTAAGATGGTGATGTTTGGATGAAATTAACATCAAAATTGTAATATTTTTTGACGAAATCAACATTAAGAAAATGATGTTTTGATGAAAATAGTACCAAGATAGTAATGTTTTACTAAAACAATACCAATTTAGGGCTAAAAAGTGAGAAGGATATTTTTAAAATTATATGCATCTTTGAGAAATATAAAACTTTGGTAGGCTTTTTTTTTTTTAGAAATTTAGAATTTTGAATGCGCCCTTGGGTAAAAGACCACTCTATTTTTACAAGTATGAATGAGTCGACAGTGAATGAGTTATTGTTTTGAGTTAATGATTATTTTAAATTGTTGAAAATAATTTATTTTTTAAAAAGTTTTATAATGTTGTTAGTTACAATTAAGTTCACATGAAGTAGGTAATCCCTCTTTCACAATTTTGTATATGATCCCTTCTTCACTAGCTTAAAAACCTACCCCCATCTCTCGCTCCCAATAAGCGTGCTTGAAATCTTGAGATTAAGTTAGTAAAGGCTTCAACCAAACCACTAGGTAGTTTATCCTTACCTAGCTAAACACAATTCCTAATGAGACTGTCCAAAAATAGAAGCTAAAATTACATCGTCTTACAATCTTTTATAATTTTCATGTCTATATGTCCTCAACCTAGACGATACTCCTCGTCCTCAAGTCCACCTCATGGCCTTCAGTCTATTAGAATAGAAAGTGATAACGCTCATCTCAGGTGGTCTAGTATTATCGGCTTTTCAGTTGAATACAGATAGATAAATTATGAATGATACTTTATCCTAGCACAACGACTCTTTTACATAGAAGAAGTCAAGCACCCAACAAAATATTTTACCTCCATTGCAAAATTAATCCTAAAATCTACTGTAACAATACCACCGATGTAGTTGCTCCAACTTATGTGTCCACCATTGCACCTGTTAGTCCCCAAACGGTCATCACAAATTTCTATGTTTGAACCAAAAGTTTAAATTAAATTACTTTGTATTTGATTTGTATGCATAAATATATCAGGTATACACAAAGTATCCGATGGATTAAGACTCATGGAAGATTGAAGAAAGATGGTATGGAATACTTGGTCGGCTTAGTGAGGTGGAGGAGAGGTATCATCAATAAGTCCAAGAAGGATGGGAACGAATCAATGGATGAAACTATTGTTTTTCCAAAGTAAATAATTATCATTCTCAAGGTTGATGGGTATAAGGGAACCATTTTTGCACTAAAAAGACAATTACGTTCCGTCTGTCTACAGATTATATAATTAAAGAAAGATAAGTGATGATCATAAGGAACCACGTTCATTGGTCATGATGCAATTTGGGTCGAAGATGAAATTTCATATATTTTTTCCTCTCTATTTTTTTTTTAAGAATCAATGCTAAAAGTAGGACATAAAGGAAAGGTATACTTCCCTGGTGGCTGAAATTTGAAGAGAAGCTGCTGATCGCTAGGGAAAAAAAAAGAAAGGAAGGTTGCTACTGCTGCCGACGATGAAGAAAAAAAACGTTGATTAAATGACTCCAAATTAACAATTAAATTAGTGGATTGATGATGGGGTAATGAGTGGTAGTAGTGGTTAAAGGAAAAAAATCTATATTCAATGTACTTACATTTGGGGAGTTAGTGGGGTGAATTGTGGAATTAGTGGATTGTAATGAGTTATGTAAGTAGCTTATAAATATGCTACATATTTTATGATTTAACTGAAACATGAAAGATTATTGTTCCATTTGTCCATCTTATTGTCTTATCCTCCTCCCAATTTTCTCTAACAGTGGTATTAGAGAGCTGAGTTTCATGTACCTTAGTTTGCTCGCAATGACAATCAACGGAGTTTCTCAACCCCTCATCTTCATTTTCAAAGGAGAGTGCTACGAATTTTGGAGTATCAAAATGATGGCTCTATGTAGATCTCAAGATCTTTGGGATTTAGTAGAGAAAGACTTTGATGATGAGGATACTAATGAAGGTCAATTGAAGGAGAATAGAAACAAAGATTCAAAGGTACTGCTCATTCTTCAACAAGCAGTACATGAAATGATTTTTTCAAGAATTGCAACTGCCTTATTTTCAAAAGAAGCATGGGAAATATTGTAAAAACAATTCCAAGGCTCCTCCAAGGTGTTAGCAGTGAAACTCTAGACTCTCAGAAGTGAGTTTGAGACCTTGCTTATGAAGGGTGATAAAACTTTACAAGACTTTTTATCTAGAGTAATTTCGATTATCAGTCAAATGAGATCTTATGGAGAAAAGATCATCGATGCAATTATTGTTTCAAAAGTTTTATGAAGTTTGACTCCTAAATATGATTACATAGTAATTGTGATCGAGGAGGCAAAAAATCTTTCGATTTTATCTTTTGATGAACTAATGGGTTCTTTGCAAGTTCATGAGGCAAGGCTAAATAGATCGAGAATGAAGAAAAGGTATTTCAGGTTTCTCAAATATCAAGTGAAGGGGGAGATAGAAAAAAGGAAGACTTCGCTAGCAGTGGTCGTGGAAGAGGAGGTTTTTGTGGTAGAGGATGTGGTAGAGGAAGAAACCATTTTAATGGACAAGAGAAGCAATTTAACAGAGATCAAAAATGGAATAAAAATTCCATTAAGTGTTATGGTTGCAAAAGATTTGGGTATATAAAGGCAAATTGCAGAAATGACTCACAAGCAAACTATGTGAAAGAATAAAACGGGAAAAGTAAGTTATTTATGGTTCATTCTTATTCTAACGAAGTTCAAAATGATATTTGGTTTTTGGATAGTGGATGTTCAAATCACATGACTGGCAATAAGTCATCATTTAAAGTGCTTGATGAATCACAGAAGATGCTAGTAAGACTTGGAGATAATAAGCAAAGACACAATTACCGTGGATACTAGCGATGGTAAAGTAAAATTGCTTTACAATGTCCATTTTGTTCCTAGTTTGGCACATAGTTTGTTAAGTGTTGGACAATTGATGATGGGTGGCTATGCTATTGTATTTGATAATGACGCTTGTGTTATTTCTAACAAAGATTCTGGACAGTCTATTGTTAGTGTGAAAATGACAGAAAATAAGATGTTTCCATTGAAGATCTCTAATGTGGGAAACCAAGCTTTTATTGCTAGCGAAGATAATGAATTCAAGTTGTGACACTTGAGATATGGGCATCTCAACATCAAAGACATGCAACTTTTAAATCAGAAAGGTATGACTTTTGGATTACCTCAAATTAGTTCTCTTGGTTTACGTGAAGGATGTATTTATGGAAAACAAACAAGGAAGTCTTTTCCAAATGGACAATCATTGAGAGTTTCAGAATGTCTTGAGCTATTTCACGCTGATTTATATGGTCCTATGAGAGCTACATCGTTTGGTGGGGGTAAATATTTTTTAATGTTTACTGATGATTTTAGTTGGATGAGTTGGGTATATTTTCTAGCAGACAAGTTAGAGACTTTTGAAAATTTTAAAAAATTCAAGGCGCTTGTGGAAAATCAGAATGATACTTTAATAAAGACTCTTCGTACAGATCGGGGAGGTGAGTTTTTATCTAAAGAATTTAGTAAATTTGTGAAGAACATGATATTCACAGGGAATTAACAATGCCTTATACACCGGAGAAAAATGGTGTTGCCAAACGAAAAAATCAAACCGTTGTAGAAATAGCTAGAAGTTTGTTGAATATCAGAGAACGTCCAAATCTTTTCTGGGCTGAAGCAGTGACCACATCAGTTTACTTGCTGAATATTTCTCCAACAAGGGTCGTTTTAAATCAAACACTATATGAAGCATGGCGAGATAGAAAACCATCAGTAAATCACTTTAAGAATTTTTTGTTGTATTACATATGCTTTGATTAACTCT
The DNA here is from genome assembly GCA_037833815.1 of Zingiber zerumbet. Lineage (NCBI taxonomy): Eukaryota > Viridiplantae > Streptophyta > Magnoliopsida > Zingiberales > Zingiberaceae > Zingiber > Zingiber zerumbet. Next base: position 12,842 of record JBBMJZ010404313.1, read on the forward strand.
CAATTTCATCATAAACTTAAGAAGAAATCTGAAAAATGTATATTTGTTGGATATTGCAATCAATCAAAAGCATATCGATTGTATAATCCTCTTACTGGCAAATTAATTATAAGGAGAGATGTAGATTTTGATGAAAATTCAAAGTGGAATTGGAATACGCAAGGTGAAGAGA
>JBBMJZ010404320.1:0-13011 GCA_037833815.1 Zingiber zerumbet
GTGGGTTAAGGGTTCACTAGAAGAAGTATGTGACGTATATCAGCCACTTTACAAATGCAAGAGAACTGGGGTATCTAGCAAATGATGCAGGATAGAGTGGGCAATCAAAGAGAAGAAATATTAAGGGTCAGCTTATTCCAACAAATGAAAAAATAAAGTGATACGGTGCGTAAAGGAGGGGTCCGATAAGGCCAGGAGGTCAAAAGTCAAGGAGACGTGACAGTCAAAAGTCAAGGGGACGTAGCAGTCAATAGTCAAGAATATGTGACAGTCAACAATCAAGGGAAGGTGGGGGTCAAACCGTCTCGCGTCATCAACCGCATAATTCCTGGTTGGTCACAAATAGGGCAAGTCCCAGATCTGAGACGTAAGACGAAGCCTGGACTAGTTCCTAGCCTGCTCCCGACCGATCAGATTTCCCCAGCTCGGGCTTTGTAAATGGTCCTGATACTTTTGCTAAGACAACTCCCGATCGGCTCTTCAACAGTTACATCGTGAAGGAGTCCCTCGCCACAGTCTCAAATAAAACTCGGTTGGTTCACCACAACTCATCCTCTTCATCAAGGTTCAATCCTGGCGGTACCTCTGAGTGGTTATCCCTATCTGTAGCTGAACTCGGGCGGGACGTAAAGCACTAAGCGACAACAATGTCAGGGAATCGTAATCTCCTGTCAGAGAATAATGTCATACGCCAGGAATATTCCAATGGTCTGCTATTACCTGAGAGTGGAACCTTCCTTCTACCAATAGGAGGTCGCCGTACATCCTCTCTTATACGACAGGCATTGACACCCGACATCGTTGTCAGACTCTGAAGGTATGCAGCGTCATATAAAAAGGGAAGTCCTCTTCCTTGGCCAAGTACGCACACATACACACTCGTCTTCAACAGTTCTTTTTTCCATTGTACACTATTCTTCCAGGGAAGAAGGACCTGACTTGAGCGTTGGAGGACCTGCGTCAGGGACTTTTCCCTGGTTTCTTGTCTCTAACGCTCTGTGTGCTTGTCGGAGTGTGTGCAGAGTCTAAGTACCACCCATTCTCGTACTACAGACCCGGGAGTTCCACGTGGGGATTCGCTTTTACGACGTGCATACATAGGGAACATCAAAGTTGCCTCTCCGTCAACACCAACGTCATCTCCGCCGGCCTCCGTCTGACTCAGATTCCGGACAAGATCATAACGGATGGAAAATAAAATAAGACACAAGTGACTTGTAAGTACAACTGCTTCATCAACTAATGCAACCGGCTTGGTTTGTCCGGCTCGCCCAACCCATCCAACCAAACTTGCTCGTAGGTACCATCCAACCTAATCAATTCAACTAATTTATTTGTACCACCCAACCTTCATGGCGCGTTCGGACCTCCCGACCCACTTAGTGCTTTTGTCCCATCCATCTTGCTCAGCCCAAACAGATTGGATGGTCACAAATTTGGCATTTGGGTTGGAGTTGGGGCTAATGATGAGGTTCACTACTTGAGTGTAGCACTAGTGAGGCCAACTAGCATTTCAGAGTGGTGAGTATTATTTCGTAGAGTTACAGGTAGACACTATTTTATAAGTAAATATTTTGATGAAGATCAGAGATTTAGTTTTCACCCAATTTAAGTGAAACCAAAATGGACTGTAGATATCTCTCGTCTATTTGATTTTTCATCCTTTATATTATCTTTCTTGGTAAACAGTAGCAATGATGGAAGGTTCAAAAATGTATCCTCTCTATAATCCATCCTCCCAATTTCCATCAAACTAAACAAACCCTTAAGGATGAGTGGCAATGTAACTAACATTCTAAAGCACATTCCCACAAAAAAAAATGTGTATCTTCCAGAACATTTGCGATTGAATTATCACATTTCGTGCTTCTATTTGTGTGTCCTATTGTTTATTTGTTTTCATGGTACTTCTGTAGGATGAAATCCAGAAACGAGATGCTAACAAGTCTGACCGCCATTCCGATATTTCGCTTGTTATATATCAATACTTATGCTAAACTATCATAAGAATGTAGCATTTTCGATCGTTCAACCATCTCTTATCACATTACCATCTCTAACTCGTGACTGTTAAAACCTATCACTTGTGCAGTACGTAATAAAATATGCTAATTAACTGGAGTTGTGTACGTGGATCATATACTACTGTTGAGCTCTATGTGATGACGTAAGGGTTCAGTTTATCATTAAACCCAGTGAACAACATTTTGTGGAACCTCCATAAGAAGTAAACAGAATCACAATTCAATCTTCTTATTGCAGAGCAAATACGTTCAGCACTAAAGTTTCTCTCAGAATCTTGGACAGGCACTAAACTAGACAATATTTTAACTTCTAATCAAATCAAATTTAATCATCTGTTACTGAAAAAAATGAAATTTCTTTCCGCAATTAATACTTTGAATGTTAGAGCTAAAGAAACTATTTGACATACATGTCATATTTCTGATGTCGTTAGAGCAGATTGCAGCACTTCTTCTAAATATTTCTCTGCAGCAGCATATTGCCGTTTCTTATCCTCAATGGCTAATGCAGCAAGAGCTTTATCCTGAATAATTGGGTTTATTAGTTTTAACCAAACAAGTAACAGCTGAGTTTCAAACATGATACATACAGGTGGTAAATCTTGGTAACTTCTCAAGGTATCTAAGATGGGTTTCGTTTTCTTCTCTAAATCTTTCTTATGCTCAGCCATTTCCATCAAAACACCATGGTTGATATCTGAAGTATATCCAACCCGGTTAAGTATCGCCTGCTCACAACATAAACTGAAATATGAATTTCAAATATAAATTTCATCTATACACACAAGTAAAGATCAGCACTCAAATAATTTCCTTTGTACATATCAGAAAGTGTCTACAAGAAGTGCAACATGATTTATTTTTCATACATTTGTATGTCATAATTAAGTGCCAAGTCATTCAATATGAAACTGGAAAGTAAGCAATATGATAGGTTTCCATTATCTCCCATCTAAAGACTACCAAATTTTCATTAAAAAAATGTGGATTAGCTGACCCAATTGATAAAGAAAATAGATCATGGTTTATTATATTGACAATTTTCACATCCAGAAACCAAAATTATATATGAAAAAAAGACAATGTTATGTAATCATTCACAACATAGCTTAATAAGTATGATTTTGATCTTGTTCTATGAGAATAACTTGTTTCAGCAAAATATAACCAATCCAAGTGGCCTTTGAGTAAAACTCTATCACTAATAAATAAACAAATAAAAGGAACAGAAGAAAGGGCAGATACCAAATATAAAAGGAAAGATTCCTCCAATCAGCTATTATATATCTAGTGGCAGCAACAACTGTAACTTTTAGACCATATCAAAACAAGTGGCCATGGAAAGAAAGCTGAGAAAAGAGGAAATTTACCCCCAACAGCAAAGATATAGCACATAAAAGAAGGAAATGAGTTTAATGATGCTGCAGGTCCTCTGAAGCAACTCAAACCACAACATACTATGTTTGTGATCAGTTTCAACCTCTTCTCACTTAGCAAAAGTTACCTACTTAGAGACAAAGACCATTGAGCTCCTAATCATGTCCTTATCCATGTGTTAGGCTCAGAGTACATGTCTGTAGCATAATGAGGATTATCAGACTACTACATATACACATAAAAAAAATCCTGCTAACACATTGGATCAATTCCTGTATCTCTTAAGCATATCGTGAATGATTAGTACAAATCTCTGCCAGTGGTGAATTCATATATAGCTAATTGCATGTTGCATAATCATGCATCATTAGTATAGTTGAAACATGAATAATGTTTTATCCATGTACTCTTGAGTATCTTATGCTCTTATACTTGCAGAGGAATAACAGAAAAAATAAGTGATTTAAGTTGAGGAAATGAGGAAAAAGTTCCTGTGAACTCTTGTAGATAGTGTTGGAACAAAGCATGACGAAGGAAGTCAAGAGGAAAACAAAAAAGGAAAAAGAAAGAAAGAAATTTTTCTTGATTGCGGAGTGAATCCCCAGTGTGTTTTACTATATCCAAATAAGATGAGTATTTCCTTTTGTTTCTCCCTTTATCTTTCTTTTTCCCTTTCCACAGGAACAAACCCCAAGAAACACAGAAAATCTCCCAACATGATCCAGTGGATACAAAATGAAATAGACAAATGTCACCATTAAAAAAATTAGCAGTAAAAGCACTAGTAAAGGTAAGAACTTGGATTTTCAACTCCAGCTAATTTATTTTTCTTTAGGCCAGATTTTTTGGGGCTTGGAAATAATCTTGTTTATCTAATATATTTCAAAAGTTTTAAATTCAGCCTGCTAGAAAGAAACTGAGACGGAAATGCCTACTATCGCAGTGACCTTGTCACCTTGCACTCAGTATGCCAATATGTAAGATCTTAAGGAATCTGACGACATAATATTGATTAATACCTTGTAGTTATTGAGTTGAAGCATATATTGCCGCTCCTTTGAATCCAAAATGGCTAAATTTGTCTGCCATTGTAGCATCTGAGCTTCATGCATTCCTACTTCATTTTCAAACTTAGCAAGTGTTCTGCAAATTAATAGGATAAAGAGATTACATTTGATTCAATAGTTTTTTGTCTACATAAACAAGATGTAATTATTCAAGGGAAACTAAGTATATATGTTTATATTGTAATTGACAAATTGAACAGGCAACCTTATGAACCAAAAAAGGAATACAGAAAAGAATAAAACAACATACAGTTAACTAAAACTCAAAAGATTTCCAATTCTGAAATTCCATGATGGACAGCAAATTTAGTACATAATGTAGAGTACAGAAATTTATTGAACTTACACTGAAAAAAAATAATCATATATGCTATGTTTCTAGTCACACTGACATAATCATTCTTGGTCGATCTACTTTATATTGGAAAAACTCAATACTAAAAGTGAATTGGATTTGCTTCACTATGGAGTTAAAAAGTTTAATTGAGAATACAAGTAGGCACCATGGTTATATATATATATAATTCCGTGATATTTTTAATGAATCTTTGTTTAGAATGATAAATATTTTAGCATTAGAATTTCAAGAGTTAAAAATCCAGGATATACAAATCTCATCCACTCCCTCTTTGCAATATTACTTTCCATATCTACTTATTATATTTCCTGAAAGTAGTATACTAACGGAACTTTGTGAAGTGGTTGGGAAAAAATATAATTTCTTTCCTCTAAACGAAGGAAAAAAACCGCTTAAATTCTTGAGAATTCTTTTCTCTTGGAGAATGAGAATTCTATTCTTGTGAGAATTGGCTCCAAATAAGCTGTAAAAGAACACTGTTAATTCAACTGAAAAACGTATTAATATCTTAAACTGAAGAAACAAAAAAATGAAGAAAAGAAAAAAAAATCTTACTTCTTAAGATCATTGAGCTTTGCAATGGCTTTCCTAGTGTACTCAAGAAGAACCTTGGACTCCTTCTGTACCTTTGCTCTCCTCTCCTCCACATCCGCTTTCCTCAAAGAGAGGTCGCCCATAGCCACAAGGAAACTACACCGATTTCCATCTTATTTAGTGAATAAAGCTGAAGAACACAAAAACCCATAAAGGCGTTCATTTTGATGTGAAAAAGAGCATAACTAAACCCTAACCGCACCTACTCATCTCCGTGTCCCGTATGTTTAGCAGGTTAGCGACACCAGCGACGATTTGAGCAGATCCAATTACTCCAGGAGAGAGCTGCTCCCGCGAGAGGCCTACGCGTTCGAGGATCTCGCGGATCCGGACAGCCTCAGCGCGGTACTCGGAGGCCTTGAGGCGGAGATCGTCCGCCACGATGGATGCGGCGCGGGACCGCACCTGGGAGAGAGAGGCCATGGAGTGTAGGTGAGCGACTACGCGAGGTGTGAACTCGAAGGCCGGAACGTTTCTCCCCGCTGCCTCGAACTGGCAAAGCAACCACGCCTTCACCTCGGCCATTCGGGAGGCGTCGTTGGCCATAGCACTCTTTGAAGTCGGATCGGAGGTGGGAGAAGCGTCGAGAGCTGCCGTCAAGTCCCCCATGGTATCCATTACGCCGGCGGAGGTTCGTCGGTCGGCGGCCGTCGAAACCTAGAAAGAGAAACAGGTGGTGGCGTTAGGAGACAATTGTCGGGAGGTAAGCTGTGTCCCGGTTCAAATGGAACGGCTTCCCCCTGCTGTCCTTGAATTCAACCGGTTGGGTTTGTTTTATTTTGGATTTTCAGTCCGGTTTGGATAAATTTCATTTTGCCCCCTAGAGGCTATTTATTCTCTTTTCTAAAAGTTCATAAAGTTTAAAATTGCCAAAATACCTATGGAGCGTTTTCGAATTATTATCATTTTGGCTCTCCACCTATTAATACTATTAATTTGCTTGATAGAAGATATTTGATGGACCAATAATATTAATATATTGCACATGTGAGATAATAATGATTTAAAAATATTAGAAAGTAGATTTTAAATTTTATTGAGCTTCTTAAAAAAACAAATTCTAAAAGTGAAATAAATTTTGTTAATTTATTCATATCTATTTAGAGTGGCCATGGGATAGAGAAAATCACTAACCCATAAGTTGTAATAGGGTTGGAGGAGTTGCGAGTTGTTGTTCTTTTACTCTTTATAAGTCGAAAGAGTAAGATTCAAGAACCCTTGCTTCTATAGGGCTTCCTACACTATGGATTAATGTTAATTTGTAGCACTAATTTGACTATAATATGGAAGGAGAAGTCTGTCCAATTATGATCGACAAGATTTGTAAGGAGAAGAAAAAAATTGCCCTTGAGAAAGAGTCATGCAGTACTCATGGTGCAATCAATCTATAGTCAAATTGATTAAACTTTTATGTTGATATTTAAATAATATGTTAGGCATAAATTGGAAATGAAAATTTAAGTGTGTCAAGGATGGACTAAAAATGAACCCTAAGTTGATTTGAAAAGTCAAATACTTGGCAATTGAAAAAAGTTCAAAAAAAAACGTCTAAAAAGGAGTTGAGAGATGGAGAAGTTCAAATAAGTTAAAGAGCATTAGACTTGTAGCAAGTGATAGAAAAGCCGTAAATTAGATATTAATCAAGTCCAAATAGATCAAGTTAAATTAGATATTTAGCAATTAATGGGAAGTCCAAATAAGTCATAAATGGTTGAATATTTGGCAACAATGTAAATCCCAACATATCATAAAAATTTGAATGCTTGATAGTGATCAAAGTTCAGGAAGGACTAGATTTTTGTTAGAATAAATTCTAATAAATCAAGGAGATTTAAATATAGGATAGTGATAAAATCTAGGCAGAATCAAGAATGACAATCCTTGGCAATGATAAAAATCTAGACAAGTGAACTACAAATAAGTGATGAAGTCTCAAAAGCATGAATCTTCTTGACACCAGAAGTCTTATATAATTGAGGTTAGGCAAATGAGGGAGTCAGAGCGATATTAAATCTCTTGACACAACATAAATTCAACATTAGTAAGTCACACTGTGATAGAATGGTAAACTACGGTACCAAACAACCACATGACAGAGAGGGTACTTCACCACGGTCGCCAGAATTTAATTCCGGATAGCCCGTGGGGGCTCAGATGTGCTACAATGGAAGAGCCGAATAGAGGTTACTGAACAATCAATTGCAGTCAATTCATCAACGATTTTCAGACTCATGCAAAAAATATAAAAACTGATTTCGTGAAGTGTTTTGTAACAGTATTCTTGAAGAATTTTTGGATGAGTGTTATTGCATTCAAAGACCTTCCTTAAGCAACCTAAAACGATCAAGAGACAAAAAAATAAATAAAAACAAAAAAAGTAAAATTTCAATTATAGTAAAGTTTATTTACTTATTTGAGTGAACACCAAGCTTCTCGTCTAGTTGAGAAGATAAGTGCAGTTAGAACAAAACACTACAATTTATCATGACATAATACCTCACAAACAATGCCACAATGCGGGAATTAGCAGAACCAGATAAGCCTCTATGATCAAGACAAACAAAATTTTCTTTGATAAACTATTACTTTGTTAACCAAAATGCAAACAAATGGAGTTGATTCCACAAATCCATGACAAGCCAGCCATCAGAAAGCAAGCAGTGCAGCATTTGTCTCGCACTTGCATTCGATTGAGATTAAAATAAGAAGATATATTGAAGTTAGCAAACTTGTTGATCGACTAACCTAACCTAAAAGAGGCTCTAAAGTACTATTATCATGCTCAACTTCTCTAAGATCAGGAAGGTTGGAGTTTGTGGAGAACTTCCACAGTCTTTTCTTTTCTGCTTGTTTGAGACAAGGTTGTAAAATGAACCCAATAAGCATTGCTAACGCGCTCACAATCATTACTTTGAATGTTGAAAGCGCCAGCACCACACATATCAATACAGTGGGAGGAATGATCATCAAAATGCAGCCAGTAGTTCCTAGAGGGATTTTATATGGCCGAGGGGCATTCGGGTGGCTCAACCGCAATTTTATAAAGGCCGTAAACTCCAAAATCATTCCAAAACAATAGAGGAAGTTCTCAGCGGCTACTATCTCTTGAAAAGTCATCCAGGACAACAAAAGCACACCAGATGCAGAAAACAGTATCCCCACCAAAGGAGTTCCATAACAGGATCTCTTGCCAAAGAACTCCGGTAGCATTCCCCTTTCTGCCATTCCAAGAAGCTGGTAAGAATCACTGCTCATTTCGGCGACAAACATGCCCATGTTGGATAGAGCTGATGCCCCTTGCACCCACCACTGTAACCAGACCCCAGCAAGGATTTTGGCCACATCAGAGAAATAGCCATCTGTCCATAATTCCCTATCGAGGGGGATGGCTCCAGTCCCTGCTAAGAGGGGATATAAGTAGCTAACCACAACCAAAACCAGTGCATAAAAGAGAGCCTTGGGCAGCGTCCTAGTAGGGTTATCTACCTCTCCTGCTAAAGTACTGATTGAATCCCAATAATTAAGATTCCAAAAAAGCGTGTTCAAGCACAAATTCCAGTCTACACTGTGCAAATTAACCGCTAACCATCTTGAAGGCCTGAGCTTTGGAATTGCCACCAGCCCCATTAAAATGAAAGGAGCAACTGAAAAGACCCCAAGAAAAACAGCCATCCATCCAACAATGGTCAATCCTCTATAGTTCAGATAAGTTAGTGCAATTGTTAGGATTAACACTGTCAATGTTCTTGGAAGCCCACTTCCCAATGCTGGAACTCCAGACTTCAAATAATCTAAAAAGAGGACTGGATATAAGGCATTGTCTATGACACCACTAAGCCATTTCATCCAACCTTGCTGGAAACCCCAAAAAGGACCCAAAGCTGAGGAGACCCACACTACATAACCACCATTTTCCGGGAACATGGTACCCATCTCAGCGGTGATCAATGCTTCAGGAATGCTCCATATGAAGGGAAAAACCAGAAAGCCAAGTATAGTTAGAAGTGGACCAGCAGCCCGAACACTATCTTCTATCCCAAAGGGGCCACCAGATACCTCATAGAAAATAAGAAACACAAGAGGGATGAGTGGAACTTTCTGAATACTGTCTAGTCTCGGAGCTCCATCATTGATTAGATTATTTTCTGCATGGTGAAGTTCCCCCATTTGAAGAGAAATAGATGATGAACTCCCCAAGATACTTCAATCTCTGAAGGGACACTAGAAGAGATGAACAGAATATTAGATCATTGCAAATTCCTTATAATGTAAAATAAGAGTTTCTCCATTTCAGGCTAGAGTAGTTGGAAAAACAAAATATGGAATTGATTCTGTAACAACAAAATATCATCTAGCAAATGGAGAATCATTAAAAGGGCATAATAATCTAGCATAAAAGATATTCTTAGGTCATTAAAGTCAAGTTGAGAAGAAAGGATTAATTCCCAAGCAAGCAGGGAGACAAGTTCCATGAGCGGTTCATTAACTTTTATGAACACGTTCACTATCTCCAAAAACACCTTGAAAGAAAATTCAGTTGAAGAACTATGGAGCCATCCAATTTGAAATGGTGGCAAAGAATCAAAAGATATTCTCAATCTCTTAGGGCTTGTTTATTGAAGGATCAACTATCATGGGTGGATGGACAAATATGTGGATCTTACCACTTGATTACTCCAACTGATGGAGAATATAGAAGAATGGAAAAATGAAGAGATGAATGACTTGTACATCTAGTCTTCTCAATTCATCTAGAAAGATTGTTCGCCTAGAATATCGATCCAACTAAGCATTCTCATCCAGACAGTAAAATGTAACTAACTCGTCTAGTCCATCCAACCAGCACAGCTTGTGTGGTCCACCCAAATGGCTCGTTCATACCATCCAGCTTGCCCAATGTGACTCACATGTTTGAATCACCTAGCTTGCTAACCATCTCACCCGGCCTGCTCGATTTGATCAACTGAATGGTTCGTGCAGGCTATCCAACCCTTTCGGCCCAACAACTGCGCCCAACCCAAATGGCACCATCAACACGCCCAACCTGGACAAGCAAGGTGCTCAAAAGTCACGAATTCAACATTAGGCATTATGATGAGGTTCTGGGCTTGTGAGAGTGATGCTAGCATGACTAACTAGTGTTTTACAAGTGAATATTATTTAGTAAGGAGTTATAGGTGAGTATTGTTTTACAAGGAGTTATGGGTGGGATATATTTTAGTGAGGAGGGATTTAGTTTCCTCCTGATTTGGGTAGAACAAAAATAGTGATTTATAGGGATCCCTTATCCATCAGGTTTTCCATCCTTTCTAAATTTCCGGATAAATAGTAGTAAGGATGGAAAGTTTTAAAGTGCATCCTTTTTATAATCCATTTTTCATTCAACTAAACAAAATCTTAATCCCACGTCATATATTGTATAAACCTTTGTTTTTCCATTCAGAAGCACTCGTCTTTATTCAAGCCCTTGAGGCTTTCAATGTCATATGATTTTGTAACTTTTCATGGGTTTTAAAATATCTACAATAGCAAAGGTCCATATGTGATGCTCTTTGCAGATTAATAAGATATACATGGGTAGAAGAGGCCACCTATGGTGGTGATTGATTGAATCTTTCACCAAATTGGATTTTCATCGCAAACACTGAAAAATCAAAGTGCGAAGGAGATTAAAGCTATCCATTTTCAAGAATCTAGGAACCGCGCGCTAATTAGGAGCGGATTGCAAAAGGCCGATCAATGAAAGAGGAAAAAGGAACTGCAAAATAACAAGCTCGTGAATAAGATGTGTGAAATCGAACTTACCACGCAACGGGGCGACCTCCGCCGAATTGAATCAGATCTCCGCTCGCTCGATTTCACAATCACTCATCGCATCAAGTTGCAGGAGGAGGAGAAGAGGCGTGAAAGACGAAGGACCTAAAACGACAGATTCGGCAATAATGACAAATGAGCAGCGTCGGCCCCATAGGCAGTAGGTCAGGTGGCGATCGCTTTAGTGCGGGAGGGGCTCCAGCAATCTTCACCCGATCTCCGCTGTTCAAAATCGGGCGAAAAGGACGGAGTTCGAGAGACGCAGAAGCAGGCACGTGGCTGGAGAGATGCAGCGGCAGCGCACCGCTGTTTATCTAGATCACACGTATAATCATTTTGGTGCCCGCTAGGGATCGCCGGCGAAGGGATGAGCGAGGGCGGCGATAATGTAGGGCAGAGGAAGAGAAGGCTGGACGGGTGGCGACGACGACGGAGAGGGTTTCAGGAACCGAGGGAGGAACAATGCCACGTGCCCATGTTTGATCATCTGCAACCGGAGTACCGTTAATGATAAGGGTTAATCATGATAACACATACCCGACAATGTAATTAGATGATTAAGATCCGTAGATCTGTGAATTTATAGTGGAGTTAGATGGGTAGATTTGGAGTTTTATTTAATCTCGCTAATTTATTCTTTACTACTTTTACTATTTTCTTATTATTACTATAAACATATTTATTTATTTTATAAATCTCTAATTTTACGCAAGGTAAGATTTTGATTTTAAATTTCTAAAAATTTAATTAATTATTATTGTATATATAATTAAAAGCACTTTACGGTCGAAAAATGTTAATCTCATTATTATAATAAAGAAGCGGTGATATCATTAAAAAATAAATAAATGAGAAGCCAAGTAATATTAAATATGATGGATAATAATGGATGATGTACAAACTCAATATTCTACGATTATATATGGAAAAATTTTTATAAATATATCATAATTATGAATATCTAAATGACTATTTAATATCTTTCCAAAACCTGAGACATAAGTGGTGATATTATTAAAAATAGAGGTGAATCTAAAGACACTTAATAAAGTAATTTAATAAATTATAAATGTCTACTAACTATTAATATATATATAATATATATGAACAAAGATACACTAAATTTTAACTTAAAAACCTTTAATACCCTATGTCTAGTACCGGTTAACTTAAAAACGTTTAATACCCTATGTCTAGTATCGTCCCGGGAGAACGGGATCCAACAATCATGTTCTTAGATTTGTTTAAATTTTTGTCCTTCCCTATGTACTAATTATTGTCCGGGTTAGTAGCTCTCATGATTTACTTCTTCCATGTTGGCATTGGAACGGATTGACAAAGGTATTAGAGGGGAGTGAATCATCTTTTGCCAGAATGTCCTCAGATTTATTATATCATTAGAGAAAAATTAATATTATGTCGAAATTGAATTTTAAATGTATGGCTAATCATTAGAATGTCCACACTGTAGTGTCAGAAGCTGTATAAGAGCAACCACAGTGGGAGCTCTTTCTGAGCTCCCACTGTGACGTGGACTGAGTGAAAAACCTCCCTCCCATAGCGGAGGGAGGTTTTTTGATTAAAATGAAGAAGCGGCTCCACCGCTGCGGAGCCGCTTCTTCGTCTTTTAATTTTTTTTTATTTTTTTAATAATAAAAAAAAAACAAAAAGTCTGTAAAATGCTTCTCATTTAAATGAGACGCCTCAGCTCCATTTGGTATGTATCCATCCCAAGACTGGTCAGCAATGGGTAGCCAACTTGGGATGCCTTATCCTT
>JBBMJZ010404326.1:0-13011 GCA_037833815.1 Zingiber zerumbet
GCAGGTTCTTAAGAGACCTAGAAGAGGCACAAGCGATATCACGCAAGAGCAATGCCATCTAAATTTAGCACTAAGAGTTCGATTACTCAGGAGGGAACATATCACACCCCTAGAAAGCACCTTTTTGTATCATTTCGTCTATCTTCGATCCAAGTAATCGGCCCTAAGAGTTAGAGCTTATGGAAATGCCTAGTCTTGGATGGTTTGAAACTGTCTCTGAGCACTAGATTGGTTATGGCAAATGCTACACATAGATGGTGATCTTGCTTCAGGAGGCCCTCAAAGGGGCACAATTAGATTTGACTATGCGTGTTCATTGTTTACAGGCAAAAAAAAAAAAAATCTTGTTTTTGCTATAACATTTTGGTTTTGTAGTAATTGTTGCTGAGTGATTTCCAAGTCTTATTGCCTGCTCTTTCTGAACTGTTTCTTGTCTTGTTGATTTGACAAGAAACACGCACAAAAAATGAAAGAGATCTGCGTTTTGTTAGTTGTATAAAAGTACTCTTTTTTAGTCACCAAGCTGTATCAAATGGACCCAGACCACACATTTGATGCGCGTGCCCAGTGCGTTGGCAATTGTTTATAGTTTTGTAACCAAGCAAACTTGTAGCGTTGATTTCAGGTTTCTCGATGTCACGCACCAAACGAGAAACACAATTCTCATAGAGCAAAACCTCCATTCCTGCTTGTTCATAGTCAGGAACCCTTGAACATTCCAATTGTTGTATGTGGTCTTGTTATTAAACAAGTCCTGAGTGAAAACCACCCATAGATGTAGGAACAAAAACAGAGATCTCAAAACTGAGCCAGTATGCGATAATACCTGGCAGATCTCTTGCAGCTTTAACAATGCAAGTAAAATTTTGTTAGAGACCGCCTGTACATCAGCTGATGATTATTATGATGATTCATCAATATTCTTGCTCACTACCGATAGACGCATCACACTCGTCAGCAATTAGATTCGATGAAGAAAGATAAGACCAGGCAATAGCAGTGGCACTTAGTGAGATGGCAAGGCAGACGGAGCCCCAAACCCATTTCTGTCTCTTCTTGCGCTTGTTCCTTTGCTGCCTAGCCATTTCTGCGGCAGAACAAATGTTATGGTATACATTAGAACTCTAGGAAAAATATAATAGTTGAACTGCATAGAAATCTTTAGCATAAACATCATTTTTTTGTTATTTCGAACAGCCAATTGCCCCTACAAGTTACCAAACAAAATATAATAGTTGAAGTATACGAAATTCTTGGGCACATGCATCATTTCATATAGTCAAATAGCTCCAAGTTGCCGAACAGAAATCCTATCATTTCAGCTGTCGAGGATTAAATCCACTGCTGATGGTTACCTAATTCAATGAAGCCTACAAAGCAACAAGCAACGGCCAGGCTTAAATTCCAACTCAATCAGACAGCCGAAAAGGGAACCCTTCATAGAATTCTTGTTCTAAGTTGCCATGCATGAAAGTATAATTTCTCTATGGAGAATGGCGGCAAGATTGAGTCTTCCAAATTTGAGTTCATCACTCAATATAAAATAATCACAGTTCCAAATCAGGAAAGGGAAGTTTTTCATGTATATATGCTTACAAATATGCTGCTACTACACATAATATTATCTCAAGATGTGTCAACACTCTGACAAACTACAAGCAATGAAATCAACTTGTGAGTTTTAATCTGACAATCTCTTAATATTTAGCTTGCTTATCTCCAAATAAAATCTTATAGTAATTGGATAATCATTTAAATAAAAATTAAATTAATTTAGAAAAAAAAAGTTACAAAAACAATAACAAGCATCTCAATTGATGATTGTAATTTGTTCATACCAAAATGAGTGGTGAGCAGTGTAGCATAAGTTCTAATGGAATCCTAGATTCTAAACAAGATTCTCCCATATTAGAACTAATTTCTCCACATATTCATAAATATATATCATTAACTGAAAGCTGGAGTTGTGTGAGCACAACTAGAATTAGAGAAGGCACAGGTGCTATATTGATGTATCTTGTCCAACTCTCGCATCTAAGGTTTAAAATTTCAACCCGTGCATCCAAGGTTTAAAATTTCAACCCGTGCTGAAGTTTGGGTCCTAGACCGGAATGATACAATTTTGGTACACCATATCATGCTGTGTCAATATAGTTTCAATATTTTTAAATATAAAATATATTAATTAAAAAATAAAATATTTAACATAAATATTTTAAAAATAAACAATAAAAGGGCAGCCCGGTGCACGAAGCTCCCGCCATGCGGGGTCCCGGGGAAGGATCCATTATACGCAATCTTACCCTGCTTTTTGCAAGAGGTTGTTTCCATATTCGAACCCGTGACCTTTTGTTCATATGGCAACAACTTTACTATTGTGCCAAAGCTCCCCTTCTTTAAAAATAAACAATATAAAAAATAATCTTAAAAAAAAGAAAAAGATATGAAAATAGATAAATAAATAAATTATAATTTTATTATAATTTTTAAATTAAAATAAATGAAATATAAAATTAATTAGATAATTTTATTAGAGTTTAATAAATCATCTTTTGATTATCTCCATCATAACTAGGAGTTGATTAAAATAATTAACCTAAGTTTAATTAAAAAAATCCGAAATCCGACACCACTCGTAAGATCGTGTGACTTCGACGCTACCACGAGGTTGCGCAATCCCTCAGTCATGGCCACGGGGATCACGTGACTCCTCCGGCTCAACCGCGGTGGTCAAGTCACCCCTCTGCAGCGGTCGTAAAGTCACCCCTCTGCAGCGGTCTTAGAGTCACACGACGCCTCCCCGGTGACAACGAAGGAGTTATGCGGTCCCTCCACTATCATTGCGGGGTCGAGCGACCCCTCCGCTACGGCTGTGGGGTCGCGCAACACATTGCAGCTGTTGTGGATCTGGTGCTGGGGTTGTGTCGGTGCCGATTGCCGGGCGAAACGAGATGTTTCACCTATTTCAACTGTCTCGGCACAACACTTTAAACCATGCTTGCATCATTCATCTTTGTTGCTAATAGTGCTCTGGCTAATGTTTTCCCTCGTCTCCCGCCTTGTAGGGTTTTGTCTCCTTCACGACAACAAAATTGAAGGCTGATGGCGAACTTTTTCAACAAATGGAACTACGGAAAATAGCATAAGAAATCTTACGAGCACCTTATCTCCTTCTAGGCTTCCTTCACCATGTCACATAGGTGGCACAATGGCTAGCGCCGACAGGGTGCCAGTATCAATTGATGACGGAAACAATATCGCATCAACTGTGCTGGCTGTTACCTATTGAGACTTGAAGCTACGCATTTGATAATACAAATAGATGATTTAAAGAGAAATACAATTCAGAATAGAAGATTGGTCGGATTTTATAAAACAAACATTAAAAGTAATGTTTCTTAGTATTGACCTGGATTTATTCATGCAATTGCTGCTTGTATTCAGGAGGATATATATTTTAGTAGATTTGCTAACTTGGATACATAAACATTTGTCCCATAAACATATGTAAACTAACACGTTAGATAAATAAAAAAGAACAAACAAGTCAGATTGAAATATGACAGCACATATCTCAGAACATACTGATAACGGAAGGTATAATTGTTCCAGTATGGTTTTTGTAATTTTGATGTTTGTTACATTGAACAATAACAAAAAATTTGATGAGCGAGAACTATTTATTAAGAAATTGGAGGCAAAATAAGAATTTACTTTGAAACTTAATGAACACGTACTAGTAAGATAATAGTTCTATGAAAGACTTTTAAAGGAAACCCCTAGCTCACCGATGCAATGTGGGTTTTCTCTATAAGCATGAAATAGGAAGCGAATAATACTTGAGGATCAAAAAGCCAACAAAGTAACCAACCAAGCAATTTAATTAAAATTGGCATGTAATAGGAAAAAAAAGGTAAATTGACGAATAATTGAGTTCAGCATTCTAACCAACTGCCTCTTGATTCCTCTGAGATATTTCCCTATTTGCAACTTCATAATACTGGAGTCGATCCCCCAGCCTAGTAATCTCAAAATTCTTCGCTGCAATTTGAGGTTCCATCTCTAGTTCAACCTCAGCGCGTGCACAACCCCGGCTAATAGCATCAGCAACAAAGCGTGCAATAACAATCTGTTGGGACAATTCCTCCACAGGTTCCAAGTTTAATTGTGCATTTATATCTTCAGAGTTATTTGGTGGAATAGGTAGGCTTAGTCCCAGCAGTGACAGCTGATGGGAAAGCTTCTGCCAGAGATTTCGCAACTGCTCCAGTGATTCTTCAGCCTGTGCCCGCTTCTGTACCTCCATAAGAAGATTAAGCTTCATGTCGCACAATTCATCTTCCAAGTTGTTATAGGAAGATTGTGGTGTGCCACCACTAGAGAACTCTAAAACAAAAGAAGAAACAAACTACATTGACTTCCCTGATTCCAGTTTAAGAGTAGAGCTAAACTATGCTAGCCACTGTGAACATCTTCACTGCCATGGTGAATCAAACTAGAATGGATTTTCATTACTATATATATATTCAGTACCACTGTGAAGATTTAAAAGATGAAAATTGAAGTTTAAAAAAAAAATGCTTCACACTAAAAAAACTAGCCAGTATTTCTGAGAGGTATACAACCCTATTGTAGGTTGGTGAACCAAACTAGGATGGACTTTCATTACCACCCATATCTACATACATATCTCCATTACCATCATGAGCATGCAAGAGATTAAAATTGAAGTAAAATGAAAACATGTTTGTTAGTAAACAAAAAAAACCTAGCCAATATTTCTAGAAGGTATATAACCCTCAAGTAGGTTTCTTTGGTCATGTTAACCAAACTATTATGGTCATTGAACTTTCAATGTTATAAAACAGGGACAATAACCCGTCATGCCCTCGAGTTAACACATAAAAATAGTTGACTCTTGGATGTTTCTCGTCCACAGATGTTTAAGCAAACCCAACTTCTAGGTTTATATGAGCATATGGAGTTGTACTAACAATTAGGTGACATCAAGTGTACCCTAATAAGGTAAAGGAACAAAGACGTCACATGTATTTTTCCCCATATTCCACCCAATGTACTGTGTACACATCATCTAAATAAAGAAGTTATTAGCATTACATTCCACTTAAGATAAAATCGAACGATTCACCTTGATTAGCACCCATCACCTATGTCACAACTTCACCTTTTTTAGTTATAAGGCTTGAACAAGAAACTGCTATATCTGATAAAATAACAATAGATGTCAGTTTCACTAATTTGTGGTTCTATTTGGATCTCCTTCAGGTTTCAACCAAGTGTTTTCCCCTACCATTTCATCCTCAGCCAAGTGCTCCTCAGACCTAGATGGGTGTGTTGAACCAGTCAAAAAGCCAAGCCAAAAGGACCCGATTGGACTGCATTTCTAAAGTAATGACAGTTGGTTGAGTTCAAATGTAAAAAACCTTGTTTCAAACTAATAAAGCAAGTAGCTTGTTCAATACTTCCCTACTTGGGAGGTTGATTATGGATCACACCCAAAAAGTAAGACAGTAAAATAGAATAAAGGGCATTGATAACTTAACTAAGTTTGAACAACAATTGGGATAATTGGAAGATTCGATGACACAACTTACGGGAAAAACAGACTAAGGCCCCAAAGAAGAAAATACTGTAATAACAACACCAATGAAAGGGAAGGAAAGGGAATTTAAAATTTAAATAAGGAAAATACCTTCCAAAGCATCATAGAATTCCCCCATAGAAGTACTTGATCCAGTCTGACTAGAGATATCTCCAATCTTAAAATTGCTTGAGATGCTATGGATGTCAAAAGAGTCATCATTTATGTCGTCTCTTTCTATAGTATGAGAAAGAGGCTTCTTGACATCCTCAGCTCCAGCCTTTCCAATATCCAGATTCTGGTTTTGCACCTTCCCATCGCTAGCTTCGTCTGTTAATGTCTCACCATTGCTTGTGTGGCCATTATCAGCTTCACGACTCTTGATCCCATGGTCACTTGTTTGCACGACATCAACCTTCAGTTCCACGTCTGATTGCTGAGACTGTCCGCTACCGGTATCATTCTTCTGGAAACCATTAATGAGACGAGGTCCTCGTCTCTTATGGTTGATCAGATATGGAGATTCTGAAACAATTGACGAAGGAGAATCGGGAAGCGGAGTAGCAACCGGAGTAGCATAGAGGGCAGGTGAAATATATGGCCAGGGAACGCTCTTCCTTACAGTAGTGTCTCGTGCCGCTCTTTCCACCGTGATCGGCATTGGAGGCGGCTTCTGCGCAGGATCCCGAGACCCGGGCTCCAAAAGCCTTTCCAAGGCGATCGCGGTGAAAGTCGGCATGTCAGCAACGAGAAGCCAAGAAGATCAAACTTGTTCAGCAACCAAAGGTCGCATCTTTTGGGTCCACGAAGCCCTGAAGCTCAAAGAATCCATCAAATTCGTCACACGCCGAAATTCTTACAAAGCCATTATCAAAAGAGGCGTGTCCGACAACAGAATGATCAAAATCCAATCCAATATTATCTCAAAATCAGGAATTCGATCGTAACCAAAATAGAGACAAGGGCGGCGGCAGTAGAAAAGAGAAGCAAAAAAGAGAGAGGAAGATATTAGCAGAAACTCAACCCTAAAACTGGGAGATCATTTGCCTCAAAATCAATGGCGAGGTGAGCCTCACCTGGGTGTCGAACGCTGAAACCCTAGGCCAGGATACTGCGTGTCGCTGAAGATTCGGGCTCCTGGCCGTATAAATAAAAAGCGAACAAGAAAATTGAGACAGATCAAGCCGTATAAATAGAAAGCGAACAAGATAATTGCGACAGATCAATTTATCATTTTGATTCTAGAAACACCGCACACGAAAGGAGCAGCAGTGGGGCCCACCGTTTAACACGATATTTTTTATTTTTTATTTTTTTTAAAAAAAAATGAGAATAAGAATTTGAATTAAGTTTTCACAAAGTGGACCGGTGACGACGCAGCCCCAAATAAAAACCTAACCGACCTCCGCCTCTCTCGGAGCAATCCGATGGAGATCTTCATCTCAATTTCATTCTTCTCTCTGCTCTAGTGGTTCCCTTCCTCGATCTCGATTTCTTCCTGTTTGGAACTGGTATCTCTATTACCTCCGCGTCGGCGACGAAAAAGAATCCTAATTTGTGCAGGTGATTTCTATATTTTGTTCATATTTGATAAAAAAAAAAAAAACTATGCCCTGATCGGACTTTATGGTACGGCGTATTCAGAGAATAGGGTTTGTACCTGAGATATTTGGAAGTGATCCTCCTTGAAGGGATTTTTTTTGCGTTCGG
This sequence comes from Zingiber zerumbet, assembly GCA_037833815.1. Classification (NCBI taxonomy): domain Eukaryota; kingdom Viridiplantae; phylum Streptophyta; class Magnoliopsida; order Zingiberales; family Zingiberaceae; genus Zingiber; species Zingiber zerumbet. The sequence continues at coordinate 7,313 of JBBMJZ010404326.1, forward strand.
ATCTATGGAGGTCGATGGCGCAGCTGCGTCGGTTCCCTTATTGAAATGGAAAAGCGACTTCTCGAGAACATTTCAGTACTACCTGGATAAATCGACTCCTCACGCGACCGGAAGGTGGCTCGGTACTGCCGGAATGGCGGCGATCTATTTCCTGCGTGTTTACTTCATCCAGGGGTTTTACATAATCACGTATGGGCTAGGGATCTATCTGCTAAATCTCTTGATTGGGTTTCTCTCGCCGTTGGCGGATCCAGAGCTTGAAGGTACTGATGGACCTGCCTTGCCGACGAAGGGCTCGGACGAGTTCAAACCATTTGTTCGCCGTCTTCCTGAATTCAAGTTCTGGTAAGCTTTGGACTTGACTTGATTCCTTTGTTGAAATTTTAGCAATAGTTATTCATTTTATGGTTTCCCTTGGTTGGACCTTTGGCACACTATGAAGAGATCACTACTCAACAGTTGAAACTGTTTTGTGTGTGTGTGTGTAACATTTTTTTCCTTCAGTTTTTTACCTTTGCCTGTGCATTGAATTGTAAAATTAATTAATGGGTTCCCTTGGTATGAGAGATTCTGGAGTCACAAGTTTATAGCAGACTACTAGTTCTTATAATCTCTCGTCTATGGGAAGGGCTAAATCATGTTTATATCTGTCATGCAATATCATGAATGAATTTATCATTATTTGAAGAAAGAAAAACCAATTTTGATTTTTTATGAGTTTTCTCGTATCATTCATTTACTACATCGAGACCCTTTAGTTACATTGTCTCAGTGGTGCCAATATAGGCCTAAGTTGAGCTCAAATGTAGTTGAACTCAAATGTTGGGGCTAACATGAAGTTTGATCATGATGGTTATGTCATCACTTCTAAAGAATCTTCACCAGTATACCTTTGTTAAGAATCTTCAACAGTGTAACCTTTGTTTGTTTTGGCTAACATTTTTCATTACTTCCAGGTATTCCATAACAAAAGCTTTCTGTGTTGCCTTCGTGATGACCTTCTTCTCTGTATTTGACGTCCCCGTCTTTTGGCCCATTCTTCTGTTCTACTGGATTGTTCTTTTCTTCTTAACAATGAAACGCCAAATTGTGCACATGATCAAGTACAAGTATGTTCCATTCAGCATGGGAAAGCAGGTGTGCCCGATTAATATTTTGCATTTCCTTGTATGGTTGTGCTTTAGTTGATTGATCTGCAAGACTTATCAAATATGATCATGAAATAAGGTAAGAAAGTAGAGATAAAATAAATAAAAAAGTTAACTTTGGAAGCAATTATAAGGAAACTAAAGAAAATATATTAAAATGATATGTACATATTCAAAGAGAATTAATAAAGGTAATAGTTAGAAAAGGTGGATCAATTAGAGTGGACGGTGTAGGTGATAAATGGACTTTAGTGATTAGTCAAATATAATTGATTTAATAAAAGTGGAAGGTGTAGAAAGATAGAGGGAGCCTAGTAATTTGTAGACTTAGTTGTTTAAATATTGTATTATATAGTTTTGTATAGTCGAGACCAACAAGGCCTACTACAACAATACTGCATCATCTCAAAATGATTTAATGTGTAAATTTAGTGAAATATCATAATGTCCGGATTTAGGCCCAGTTTGCCTAGAGGAGATAAGACGAGATGAGAAGGCTGATTTGGAGTCGTATCTCGTTTCCCAACTTGAAATCGTGATCTATAGGTGCTCTCAGATCTATCTGTGGATGGATTTTGACTTTGGGCTGGAATGACGATCGTGTCCATGTAAGGGAAGATGAAATATCCAATTTGCCTCTTTCTTATGGTGTGACATAGTCTCATGTGTTAGGGGATGTGCAAGAATATTCTTGCATGTCCGGCAAGGCAATGTCAAGTAGGCAAGGTGGCCTCAATTAGGACTCGCATGGATGCTAGGGAGGTTGAGGCAGCAGCTAATATGTGAGGGAGTTCAAAGCGGCATAGGGCGTGCGAGGGAATGCAAGTCAGCCTGTTGGTTGGCAAGATCCTCCTTTGTTAAGTGTCCAGCAAAGCGACCTTGATTGGGGTGTGGTGGATGGTGGGTGAGGCAGAAACGAGGGTAAATTCATAGTTTATCCTCTCAAATATCCTCCCTCTCCTCTTCAATGGCCAATACAAATAAACAAGAAATTCTTTTTTTTTTCCTCCCTCCTTTTCAATCCTCTCCTCTAGTCAGAAACTGGTCCCTAAAGAACACCTGGTGCATATTATGCCTCTGCGTTATTGAGATTTTAATAAGTTTTGGCTTTCTGGATTTAACTATGAACATATTATTGATTTCTTTTCATTTCACAGTTTGATTTAGGTTGTGCATTTATATATTTTTTCGATCATTTCTTGTCAATTAAACTATAATCTTATTGTGTTTGTACCAGAAATATGGAGAAAAAATGGCTGGAAGCAGCGGACTGGTAAAGGATTGATTCATAGCGGAGGATAGGTCACTGGATGCTCTTCAAATTCTTCGATGTACCCGAGCTGAAGATTGACAACTAAACTACATATTTTTCTCATTGCTTATCTAAGTTTTGACTCTCCTTATTCATGTTTAGTAAAAAATCAGCATTGTCTCTGGAAATTGTTGGATTTGAGAAAAAGAGATTTCAAATTTCTTTATGTCTTTTTTAGTTCGATTAAAGAAGGCATAGAATTTCCAAGTAAATCTTGGTATGTATTCATTCTCTTTTGGTTGGTCATTTAGACGTACACGAAGTTCCAATTCGATCAATTGTGTTGAAACTTGTATGGGACTCATACAAACTAAGCTACCAATTTATTCAAAAAGTTTGTCTAGAATTTCACATAATTTCACATCTACGCTTGCGATGCAACAATCAGCGAATTCCATTGGATGATCTTCTATCAATATGTAATTTATCAAAAAGATTTTTATAAAATTTTAAAAAGTCAAATTTTAATATTATGATTTTTTTATAATTTTATAAAAATCTAATTTAGATATCACTGAATTTATATTGAATTTATAAAAATCTAAATTAAATACATATGGCTCTTCGCCTGCTGGGCTCTGCTCGCTGTGTTCATCGCAACGTTCATCTCTTAGTCTGCGTCAGCAAAGCCAAACCACCTTGATCCCATCTGGAAGCTGAGTCGGACGGAGGCGGTCGCATTGTCGCTGGCGTTGACGGAAAGTCACCTGGATGCACAAAAAAGGCTCCACACAGGCGGCTGACGAACTACAGGCCCTGCGCACACTCAGACGAGCCCACCTAACGTTAGAGGCCTGAAAACCAGGGAAAAAGTCCCTGGGTTAGGCCCTCCGATGCTCAAGTCAAGTACTTTTTCCCCGAAATGTAAGAAAATACGAAAAGTGAAAGACGGGTGAGAAATGACGAGTGAGCGTACCTGTATAAGGATGAAACCTCCCTTTTTATACCGTTGTGCGTGTTTTTGGAGTCTGGCGAGTGTCGGGGAATATCAGGTGTCAGGCTTTGTCTGGCGGTGGTCGACACGTGGCTTCTCCCTATAGGCTAGCAGAGGAATTAGAGGGCAATGAAACCTAGACCGTTAGCATATTTCCTGACAAGTGATGATTATTCTCTGACAAAATGGTTACGATTCCTTGGTTTGGTTGTCGTTTAGCGTTATCTATCTTGATCTGTTCTTGACCTATTCGTCTCGCCTTGTCCAACCAGAGCTCGTATCCGATCTTCCCTGCCGTTCCCGACCTGTATGTCCCACCTTGTCCGACCTGAGCCTGTATCCGATCTACCCTGTCGTTCCCAACCTGTATGTCCCGCCTTGTCCGACCTGAGCCTGTATCTGATCTGCCCTGCCGTTTTCGACCTGTATGTCCCGCGTGGTCCGACCTAAGCCCGTGTCCGATCTGCCCTGCCTTTCCTGCCATGTATGTCTTACCTTGTCCGACTTGAGCCGGTATCCGATCTGTCCTACCGTTCCTGACATGTATGTCTTACCTTGTCCAACCTGAGCCGGCATCCGATCTGGCCTACCGTTCCTAACCTGTGTGTCTCACCTTGTCCGACCTGAACCTGTATCCGATTTGTATGCTTTGCCTTGCCCGGCCTTAACCTGTAACCGATCCGCCCCTCCGTTCCAAGCCTGTATCTCCTGACCTGTATATCCTGGCCTTCGAGCATAGGCCTGTAGAACTAGAGTTGTGTTCGTACAGCTCTGCCGTTCCCGACCTGTATTTCACGATCTGTGAATCCTGGCCTTCGAGCGTAGGCCTGTAGAGCTTGAGCTGTATCTGCACAGCTCTGCCGATCCCGACCTGTATTTCCCGATCTGTGAATCCTGACCTTCAAGCATAGGCCTGTAGAGCTTGAGTTGTATCTGCACAGCTCTGCCGTTCCCGACCTATTCCTCCTGACCTGTGTCCGACCTATGTATCCTGGCCTTCGAGCGTAGGCCTGTAAAACCTGAGTTATATCCATATAGCCCTGCCGTTCCCGACCTGCATCTCCCGATTTGTATTTCTTGGCCTTCGAGCGTAGGCCTGTAGAACTTGAGCTGTATCCGTACAGCTCTGACGTTCCCAACATGTTCCTCCTGACATGTGTCCGACCTGTGTATCCTGGCCTTCGAGCGTAGACCTGTAGAACTTGAGCTGTATCTGTACAGCTTTGACGTTCCCGACCTGTTCCTCCTAACCTGTGTCCGACCTGTGTATCCTGGCCTTCGAGCGTATGTCTGTAAAACCTGAGCTGTATCCGTACAGCATTGTCGTTCCCGACCTGCATCTCCCGATCTGTATTTCCTAGCCTTCGTGCGTAGGCCTATAGAACTTGAGCTGTATTCGTACAGCTCTGACGTTCTCGACCTATGTATCCTGGCATTCGAGCGTAGGCCTGTAAAACCTGAGCTGTATCCATACAGCCCTGCCATTCCCGACCTGCATCTCCCGATCTGTATTTCATGGCCTTCGAGCGTAGGCCTGTAGAACTTGAGCTGTATCCGTACAGCTCTGACATTCCCGACCTGTTCCTTCTAACCTGTTTGACTTCTTACCTCTCCATCCCTTAGGCTCAGGGTGGCCCCATTCTCTTGACTTTTGACTATCACATCCCCTTGACTTCTGATTGACACATCCCCTTGACTTCTGACCGCCACGTCCTCTTGACTTCTGACCGCCACGTCCTCTTGACTTATGACTGCCACGTCTCCTTGACCTATAACTGACCAGCCCTCTCCCTGGCCCCCCAACACACACCGTATCACAAGCCTCCCCCGTAAGTCTAGTCGAAGGAGGTGCTAGTCCGACTGACTAGACCCCAATCTGATTTCCAACCTTCTTCCTCTTCCGTAGTAAATGTGTCCCACTTCCCTATGACCCATTTCTTGGGAAACTACACCCACGTAACTGCTCCACCAATCCCGAGGGCTAATTGCTCCATTATCATGGGGAATAGCCTCTGCTTTAACTTCAGTATCTTTAATTCCCCTTGTCCCGGTCCTTTAAAAGGGCGTTTGGGTACCGCGTCTCTCTTAACTTTCTATTTTCTTGTCACTATGAGTTCCCTTTCCCCTGACGGAGTCAACCAATATTCCCTCCAACTTCGACTGGATCGACTGGTCCAACAACTTGCTCAGAAGGAAAAGGAGTTGGATGAGATGACACTAGACAGAGACCTTTAAGTAACTCTTCGCTAGGATATGGAAGCTCTTCTGAACAAAGCTAGATCTCGGACCCGAGCAGAAGCGGCCT
>JBBMJZ010404358.1:0-13009 GCA_037833815.1 Zingiber zerumbet
CACAAGATCAGGAAGATTAATAAGAAGATCTTACCAACAAATTACTAAGATTTTGAAGATTAACAAAAGAAGAGATTTAATCCATAAGAAGAAGAAAACAAATACAACACTAAGTAAGAAAGAGGATCTTATGGTGGAGTCGAGCTGCGAACATAACTCTAACACTGTCGTGGCAACCCTAGCACTGTTGTGTCACCGAAGAACACAACCCTAGCCTGTCGCGTTGATGATGTAGGAAACCTAGACAGTCGCGTTGATGAAGAAGAAGGAAATCGCCGCACATTGATGAAGAAGGAAATCATTGCTTCTGCCGCATCACGAAAAAATAAGTCGTGAGACAAAAAAAATCATAAACTACCATATGGAGAAAATAGAGAGGACCGGTTCAGTACAGTAACAATTAGTTGGGTTGAAAAAAATTAATTAATAGATTTAACTCATGTTTCAACAGGTTTAAACTTACCACTTCGTCACTTTAAATTATAAATTTTATTTTTAACACTTATTACTTCATTAATAAATTAATATATATATACACACTCATGGATTGTTTCTTTTTTAGCTTTTATTTCAAAATATTCAGCACCACATGTTTGATCCCCTTTGACAACATGGGAGGCTCTTTCCCACCCCACATGTCTCTTCTCTTTCTCCAAAGTATTATATATATAAGGTGCTGAAACATGATCTGTTTTTTTATGAATGTCCCGGAACATCTCTCATGCAGCTTTGCATGCATGAGACTTGTCTTCTATATCTTTCGCTTTATTATCAGTTAAGTATACTCTAGATCCCATTCTTAACCGCTAAAGGTCCATTTGACTGTATTTCATGCATGCATGCATTGAATTTGGCTCAATGTGACAGAGCTATGGTTGGCCAACGTCGCCTTGGCAGACAAAAGATAGGCCACGGCATCTGCTTTGAGCAGAAAGCATGCAACAACTGCCTTTTGCTATTTAATCATATGAAGTATAAGTTTTTTCTTCTTCTTGTTTGTTGATCAGAAATGAATGATTTAAAAGGAAAACTGAAATACATATGTAACAAACCGAAGAGAGGTACTTGACAATAATGGGCAGTTTATCTGCAAGAATAAATAGTGAACTAATGGTCCACGCCAAAGATCCATGTCCTTCCCTGTTGACCTTAATCAGCAATTGATATTACAAGAGAATTAAGTTGAGTACTTGGTTTCCACGGCACTCTTGATGATCCATGCAAGAGTCAGTCAAAATCTAATAGTAACGGTCAAATGCAGTTTGCCGCAGCCGTCCACGTGGTCAGTAACGTCCACGCAAATCTAAACGCCGCCGTTTCCTTCGTCGTTAAGCCAACACTTCATCTGAACCTCGCCACTGCAGCTCCAATCCGCAACTGGGCCCTGGTGATATTCCCTTCCCTATACTTTCTCCATACGTCTTGCTGCATCCACCGTTCTTTTCTCCAGTCAACGTTCGAGATCAATTCCCGCACAGAAGTTGGATCACGAGTGCATAAGCGTTCTTTTATGGATGCTTCGTGCCCGCCCGCCGCGCACGATCTATAAATCCAATAATTCAGCTCCACGTATATAATCAAAGTGGGACCGGGTCCTCCCCGGCTTCTTTAAATAGGACGCCCCTCCTCCGCCTTCCTTCCCTTTTCTCCCTCCCCTCGCCTGCTCCCTCTAAATTATCCGCCATGCTGGTCCTCGACCCCGCCTGGTTCGACTCGCCTGGCCCGGTTCGCTCTCCCTCCGGCTCTTGCGATCCGCAGTCCACCGACAAGCAGCGCCGCCTCCGTCGCAAGATCTCCAACCGCGAGTCCGCCCGCCGCTGCCGCGTGCGCAAGCGCCGCCACTTCGAGGAGCTCCAGACCGAGTCGGACCGGCTCAGGGCGCTGAACCGAGACCTTGAGAACCGGGCCGAGTTCATGTCCCATCGTTGCTTTTTATTCCGCCGCGAGAACCACCGGCTCCGGGCGGAGTCCGCCGCCCTCGTCCGGAGGCTCTCCGAGCTCCGCCAGGTAATCCTCCTCCGCCAAGTGTCGATGGCGGCGGCCGGTGGATTCGCCGGTCTGGTTTACGAACAAGCCTTGGCGTCGCTAATGACGTGAAATTAATTATTAATTAATGGACTCGCTTAATTTGGTGTGATTACGAGTTTCGATTAGCTTTGCCTATAATCAAATCAAATAATTAAATAAGTGAAATCTCCGCGACCTTCGTAATTAATTTAACAGTGCAGCTTTAAATCGGTGATGAAAATTTGTCAACTGGATTAGACATAAATCAACCACCAAAAAAGTGGTTATGGTGCTGATGGCAAAAGGAACGGGAAAACGATAAATCTAAATCTTCCTTACAAAAAAAAGTGGATTTATTTATTATATATATATATTTTTTATATCAAACGAACACAGCTGAGTTCACGTGTCTATTTACTGGCCTAATGTTAAGTGCGGTAACTATTTCAAATTAAACATGTGAATCTTGAATTTATGTTGGTAATGGATTTAATTTCCACTTATGTCTGTCAGCCCAGTCAGCGGACGGTGACATCGTATCAACCAGGTGGAAAATCTTAACCATGGTCCGTTCACATGGTTAGGATATCAATTATTTTATGAGTTTATTAAGTATTCGTAAAGTCAAAAGCTAGCTAAACAGATAGCGAGAGGTAACCCTTGTGTTATATTACTATTAATTATATTTTAAGTTTTAATAAAATATGTTTTATGAAATATAAACATTATAATTTTAGAACTAGGTTGTTTAATAAGTTAATTAAATTATATTAATTCAATTATGTCTAATATTCTCACTTATAATAAATTTATACTTTTATAATAATAATAATAAGAAACAAGAAAAACAGCCGAGGCAGAGAGCATCTTTCCTTTCTGCAATTGCAAGCAAATCAAAATGTCGTAAGCCACAAATATTTTTTTAATATTATTATATTTATCTAATTGTTGGTGCCTTCTTTTCGTGACCACCACCGTAAGCAAAGCGAAGAGCATCGACACTGTGATGGAGAAGCAATCTAGGCCGCTAATCGTGGCGATGAAGGGCCACCCAGGCACCGGAAAATCCACCCTCGCCGCTGCCCTCGCCGCCTCCCTCTCTTGCCCCCTCCTCGACAAGGACGACGTCCGCGACTGCACCCTTTCCCTGCAGCACGCCCTAGCCGCCACCTCCTCCTCCTCCTCCTCCGCCGCCTCCCTGCTCAACAATCTCTCCTACTCCGTCCTCTGGCGAATGGCCGCCACCCAGCTCCGCCTCGGCCTCTCCGTCGTCATCGACTCACCGCTCTCCCGCCGGGACCATCTTGACCATCTCATCGATCTGGCCCACAGCGGCCACTATGGGCTCGTCGTCATCGAGTGCCGGCCTTCGGACGCCGACGAGTGGCGCCACCGGATAGAGGCTAGGGGAGCCGCAGCCACCGAGGCGGCGGGCGGCGGCGGGGAGGGATGGCATAAGCCGGCGACGTGGGAGCAGCTGCAGGAGCTTTTGGAGGACTACCAGGGGTGTACGGACTACGACGTCGGCCGCGTGCCGAGGCTCGTCGTCGACACCACTTCGCCGGAGACAGGATTCAAGGAAACGGTGGCAAGGGTGCTCGAGTTCATAAACCTCTTTTAGCCAAACAAGTCGAGACTCGAGAGGTACTCAAACTTGTAATCTCCGATGAACAAATTGATTATTGCAGAAAAAAAAATCGAAAAGATTAAGATGAACAAATTAATTTTTTTAACATTGCATTAAATCTTGATTAAAGTTTAGTTTTTACGAAACGCTTACACACAGCACCAAAGACCATGCCCATAATTCTTTAACGATCGAGGGTCTAATTGTTGCTTGCCACACTCTTACACATCAAACTAACGGCGGTGAAAGCATTCATGACCAAGAGCAGCACAGCTCCGATGAAGGCAGCAACAAGAGCCACCCCTCCACGAATACAAAAGGCCTCGAATCTGTCGCAGATTGGATTCCACCGCGCGTACTTGTTCCCATTCTTCCCCAACTCCGCCATGGAGGCTGCAGCTGCTGCTCCAGTAGCCACCAAAGCAAACACCACCTGCTCAAACATCACAATTAAGCAAATTAAAAGAGCTCTCTCCACGCACAGTTCACAGCGACGACAGAAGCTTTTCAGGCCTAATATATATATTTACCATGTCTGAAAGATGCACCAGTACATCACGTCCTCTGTTCTTTAAGTATGGCCCGAGCAGCATCGCCAGTAGGTTATACAAGCTCGCTATCGCATTAACAATCACAAAGTATCTGAGACAGAACCAAATGCCAAAGTGAAACACTGTAATGGATCTCAAATCCGGATGCTAGAGAAGAATGCTCACACGAAGGCAGGTGTTTGCTGAAATGCCGCAGTGAAGGACTGGAGGATGGGCTTGGTGCCCACCACGGCCACTGTCACTGTTATCGTCTCCTTGTTGAATGCCATGAGCCCTGCAGCCGTGGAGGTGGCTACGAGAGCTGCCAATCTCAGTGAGATTAGTAACTGAGCCGCCGTTTTCGATTTGAACAGACGGCCAAGTGTGGTCTCCCTCTCTGTTTGCTTCCCGTTCTCATCTGCCATTGCCTTATCCGCCATTGCTAGAGAGGAAGAGATTTGGTTGTCGGAATTGAGAAGAGAAGTGTCCACGTTAAATAGGTGTAGTTGCTTGGTTGAAGTAAGGGAAGTTAAGGGTTGTCAGCACGCTTGTTTTTCAGCACGCCTATTAAAAGAGAGCAGATCGTGGTGAAGCTGACCGGCACAAGATACAAGTTAAGGATTGTTAACACGCTTGATTAAAGCAGAGCAGATTATGATTTCTTATGGGTTTAAATCAACTCCATGTTCCTGCCTGCCTCCTGCATTTTCATACCCAACTTAGTTATTAAGTATGAGTATGCAAAATCTAACCGATTAAATAAATCAAAGTTTTTTTTAAAAAAAATAAATCACTAAATCTATTAAACTTTTAATAAAAACTACTTTAAAATATCAATTAATCCTGTTTTACCGAATTAACCAAATTAATTTGGAGAGTCTAGCATCCACTACTGTGGTGCATTTTTTAAAATTAACTCTACAATTATTTTTGATATTGATTTAATATATCACATTGATGTTAAATTTTAGTTTATTCAGCTTAACTAAATTATAAATTTTAAAATCAAAATCAAACTTAATTATTAGAAATAAATATTTTTTCTTAAAAAACAAATTTTGAAAAACCTTAATTTAGTTTAATCAAACTTTTTTTTTTTACATATATATACAAATGTATATATATTTAATTGTTTATATTACTAACAATTTATAAAATTATAATTATATATGAATTCTATTTTAATTTTTATATTAATAAAAATTATTAATGTATTATTATTATTATTATTATTTAAAATTCATTTTTTAAGTAAGAGAAAACACAAGAGACGATTTACAATTAAAGGAATATATTTACATTCTAATTTATTTTAAATAAACATACCAACCGTAAAATTAATTTTAAAATAAACAACTTAGGAATACAGAAGATTTTTTTCCCCCGACAAATAGACAAGAATGTTATTTTTGCGAACATCACACAAATTTTCTGTTGACCATTAGTTAACGATCAATTTAAGATAGCAATTAAAAGAAAAAAAAGATTTAATTGTTACTTGTTTTTTCTTTTGCATTGCCTTTTTTGCAATTTGACCGAAGTTAGCCTTGGGGCCCACCAGTCGCACCATTTTGGCTTTGAAGGTACGAGGTTGGGTATCCACTTTGCGTTGGGGAAGGACGAACTTGCCAAAATTGGCCCGTACGCCGTAGAAATATACGGATTTCTATTTTTATGCATATTTTCTCTTCCATCTTAGAAATCCCTCTCGGAGTCTCGGTTCGACGTCGTCGCCGGCGGGCCTCCTCGTAGGCTCGTAACCTTTGGCGGTGATGTACGCGATTCTGTAGTTAAATGGATTCATGATTTAATTGTTGATTTATTCTTCCCGTCAAGAAATTGATAGCTGTCTTTTGCTTGTCGCGGTGTTGTATTGTTCTCAATCCGTAACCTTTTCTTCTTGTTTCTAATTTGATGAAAAAGTCCAGTAGATTGAGGGAAATCGCTAGAAAAAGACTTCCTTTGTGCTTTTTGTCTTGATTAACTTCTTGCAACGTCATACACCCTTATTCAGTATGGATTTTTTTATTATTTATTTATTTTATAATAAAATGATTTAGCAAATCAGTCTTAGGTTTGTGCAATATAATTTTCTATTAGTTATTTGGTGTATTGTTGAAAAATATGACGAGAGTTGAAGTTATGCTTAGACATGTATTACGTTGAAGACTTAATAATTCTAGTTCTGTGTATAGAGGCCTGAAAGATGGGTTTGAAGCTCCAATCGTTGAGTGCATTTCCTCGTGCTGAAGAGCACCTTCTAGAAAAAACAAGATCTGGAGCAGTTGGTATGCTTTCTTTATGTATTACTAATTTTTGAGGCTGTACAATAGAAATTATCATAGATTCTTCATCGCCATTACCTGTTTTAGATGGTTGCTTCCATCGACTAGTTTCATATTGCATCCTCATCTTCTTTATGGGTTCTCTTGTCTTTTCTTTTGCAGTTTCTATCATTGGCCTCATTGCAATTGCAACCTTGTTTACCCATGAACTTAAGTATTATCTTACTACTTACACTGTACATGAGGTATGCAAACAGGTTTTGTAGTTCTTATTTAGTAGTCTAGTGTTGGTTTGCAATTTTTAATTTAAAAGTTTTAAAATATCCTTTGTATGTTCATCACATTACATGTGTTACACATGCCTTGTCAAAGCTACTGGGCTATCTTCAAGGACTAATCTTTGTTATTTTGCTATCTTATCACTGGAAAAATTGTTCCTTAAATGGGTGATCTATCCTGGCTATGATCAGTAATAATATATAGGTGGCAGGATAGAAAACTACTCAGGACCAATGCTGACTTCCTGCTATCATCAACCATCTCCAATACCAAGTGCTATTTTTTTTTTTTTTGCAATTTCAGGGAAATTGAAATGGGAAATCATATAAGTGTGACCTGTTCTTCATGATCTCATGCTCTTGATTTTACTTATGAAATCTAGTTTTATCTACCATTTAACTGGAATTTTCAATACAAGCTTTATTTTTATTTACAAAAAATCATCTTCTTTCTCTCTTAGATTTGACCTTTTTTTTTGTGAAGTATGTATAAATTGCCATATTGTGTTAGATGTATTCTTCCATATGGTCCCTTTGAAATATATACAAAACATTGAATTCTTTATTAGAACTTAGAGTCCTTCCAAATGGGTCCTTACAAGCCCCAAAAATTCTAATGGAGGCATATCCTATCTAAGATTTTGCAGAAGTATATTAGATATTTTAATTATTCAAGGTGCAGATGCAACCTATGGTATTTGGATGGTGTACAATGACAAATTTCTTAGTTTTCTAGAGATATTTTTGTCCTTGATTCAGTTAGAGTTTTATGGTTGAAAGTAGTTAATTGGGATAAATAATTAGCAAGGTTGCAGGTGTGTGCCTTTTGCTGGCCTAGCAAGATTAATAGACTCAATAAATGTGTTTAAAAGTTAAATTACAGTGGTTCTACACTCTCTGGCAGATCTAGTGAATGATCTCTCACCCCCACTTGGCATACTCGGGGAGTGGGGGTGGGGTTAGTGGAGGGGTTGTGCCGTCGTAGGCAGGTGGACCCGATCCGCTCTTCTTGGTCGGCAACAACACCGATACTGATACCATGTTGAATTGCATGTAACAACAAAGGGGTCGGGTACCTAATGATGTTAGATCCCCCTCCCCAGCAACCAGGGGGTGAGATCTTTGTCGGTGTTGAGGCTTTTGGTGGTTGCAATGGATGATGAGTTGGCTAGTACATGGGCGGTGATTTTGACGACAGCTTCAAGCTCTAAGCTTGGCGTCCTCTTCATCCTCTATGGCAATGACAGAGACAAGCTCTATGGCATGGAGGAGAGTTCCGTGTGCAAAGGTTTGAAGTTTAGTGTTTCTTTAAGGCAACTAGAGAGACAAGCTTTGTGGGATGGAGGAGATCCTTTGCAGAGGTCAGAAGTTTGACCTTAATCTAAGGCAGTGAGACTGTGAGACTGATGAGCATTGTGGGATGGAGGAGAACCCATGCAGAGGTGAGAAGTTTTGTGTTGATAGATTGTGGAAGGTGATAGCAACGGAAGAAAAAAAAATGAAAATGGGCCAATACATGACAGTGGTGGTGGATCTGAGGAGGGGATTTCTAGTGGAGTTGTTGATAAAGTGATTTAGTGAGTAGATGGATGCCGGTGCTGGTTCAAGAGTCAAGACTGGGCAAGCAAAGGTCTCGTAGTGATTAGGGTCAATGGTTGTGCAGAGCTTTTTTTGATATTGACACAAGAGAGGAGATAGGTGACAGAATCTTCAGTGAATTTGAAGGCTGATTGTGGCGAAAACAAAGGTTGGGGCAGTTGTTGGGGAAACATCGATGCGGGTCTCAGCAGCCTATGGTGTACGATGAAGGCACCAGTGCACTAGATGGATAGAAACTCCATGATATCAATTAATAGTGATGTTGTGGGGAAGATTGTTTTAGTTAGTGATAGAATTAGTCTGGATTGGTGCAAGTTTTTAAAACTGTCAACCGATATGGCTTGCTATGTATGATGTGTTTATATGGAAGCAAAGAGGAGGCAGAGGCTCTTGGCAAATGTTGTTTGATGTCTTGTCTCTCTACGTAAGCATTGTTGCTCTTGTTTTGTATTTTGAAAGGAACTTTTTACCCTTCTTAAGTCATAGCTTATAGTTAGCTAGATTGTATTGTGTTTGGGTTGTTGGTTTTTTAGTTGTTGTTCAACGTAGTGCGGGGCCACTTTTCAGGTATGTATTTCAAACCTTTAATATTAATGTTATATATAGGCACGAATCTTTTTTTGCCATTCTATCGTCTTTTATAAAGAAAACTAAGCTATATGTTTTCTTTCTTTTACTCCATTATCAAAACATTCAGCTACTGTCCTGCAATGACATACTAGATTCATTGTGTATCTTAAACCAAAGTTTTCCATCTAAAACATGATATTTTGCAGATGTCTGTTGATGTAAAGAGAGGAGAAACTCTTCCAATCCATATAAATATGACATTCCCTTCATTACCTTGTGATGGTGAGTTTTGCTTTTGAAACCCTCTAAATGTCTTAAGAAGACTTGTTATTTAAAGAAGCTTTCTCAATCATGGCAGTCTTAAGTGTGGATGCAGTAGACATGACTGGCAAGCATGAGGTTGACGTCCATGCAAGCATTTGGAAGGTAAGATCATTTTTCTTTCTCACGCATTTTTTAATATGTTCTCTGAGATTGCTTGGTTTTTGTTAAATGTCTCTTTGTGTTCTCACCACTAGAACTTGGATTGTGCCATAAGCTTTTTCATTCTTAATTATCTGCACCTTTCTTGGGCAATCTTTAAAAGTGCTGTTTTCCTAGCTCAAGCTAAACATAAGATTGCAAAATTCATTCTTCATTAATAATTGAAGTTGAATTAGTAGTCAGAATACATAGTTCAATTTTTAACTTAATCTAAACTAGCTATTGCGTAACGAACATTCTGAATTAAGGTATCACCAATGAAATCATATGCTTATATGGATTGGACTCGAACTTATGGAACAAAACTATAATGGACAGCCCATTGCATGAGGTTTCAACCTATGGAAGGTTCCAAACAATGGGAGATCTAAGCTTAGGCACAGTAGGGCACATTCCTACTAAAGAAAATTTGAGTGTATCCTCCACGTCCACCTCATCTCCTACTCTCCATTTTGGGCACTAGTGAGTGTGGAGACAACCACACCACTTCTTGTCAGCACCACGAATGTCTCTCCACCCTGTGTCATTTGTCATTCCTCTCTAATACTGGATCATATCGTTGAACTTTTTCTCATATTTATTGATAAAAATTTGAACAGTTAATTTGATTGTCGCACATACATGGAAGTACAGACTAAGATTCAGTATAATTGCATATTTGCATGTTGCTACAACAACTATAAACCTCCATGAGTGAAACAAGATTCTACAAACTTGGTTTCTACTTTCAAGTTACCTGGGTTAGAAATTAAAATAAATATCATGACTCAACATATTGGTATATATATATATATATATAGTGCCCTACCTGGAAAAGAAATCTTTCTGTCATTGGATGCTATAGGCAATTCTTTGTTTGACTGCCTTTCTGGCTTGTATTTACTATGGAATTATGGTTTTGTAATTTTGTTGTGTCGATATGGAAGAATAATGGGTCCTAATTTTAATTTTCAGTTGTAAGGAGTTTGCCTTATTAAATTCTTCTTTTTCTTCTTAAATTAATCCCTTCTCTACCATTGTGTATAGTTGATGAGGCACAAGATTAAGTTATTTAAGGTGTTATATAAGGTTAAATATTTATTTATTTGATATTGTAATGAATGCTAGACAGCTAGTTATTTGCAAAGCTTTTCATGGTTAGATAATTAACATAGAAGTTGATCATCTAGGATTCCTTATATTTTTACTGATTTTGGAATATATCTGAAAATATTATTAAAGTTGCTTCAAATTAAGATTATTGCATATCTAAGGATCTTATCCTTTAATTGAAGCTTCGTGTGAATCCTGAGGGTCTAATTATTGGCACCGAGTATTTGGCTGATCTTGTCGAAAAAGAACACACAGATCACAAGCATGGTAAGTACTCATATCACTTTTACCAATAAAAGTATAGCGTTACATTTATTTATGCATGCTGCAACAATAAAAGTGAATATTTGTAGACTGTTAACTGCAAATGTGTTGGCATCTTTTCCTCCAGCTAAAGCCAGAAATGCAAACAAATTTATCCTAATATGAGATTCATTGCTTATGTTGTGCATGCCCTATAGTTGCTACTAATAAATAACTTTAGTTTAATTAACATTCTTATGATTCAACTGGTAGAAATTTTGTTGTTAAGTTTCAATTTGTTGTGGGATAGGTTGCTTTTTTTTTTCCTTCTTACACTTCCACTGTCTAAATTTTCGTTTTGAGGGAATAGCATTAATGTTTCCTTTTGAAATTTTTTAAGAACTCCAGCATTATGCTTATTTGAACAAAGGATATTAATGCAGCAACAATTTTTTCTTTGATTACCAAGATATCCATCATTAAACCTAAATGGCTAAAAGGGTCTCATACTGAACAATCAACAGATAAATTTGACCTGCCTCAAATCGTGATTGCAAAGGTTCCAGTTTGTGTACTCACATGCTTGTTTACAGTAGTTGTGCACATGATTATTTTTTTCTACTTGCTGTTTATAAAACTAAAACTGATATTCGCTGGAAAACATTGTTTTGATTAGGTGAGAACAAAGAACATAATGAAGGTTCCTCTGAAAGGAAAGATGAACTGAGTTTGAATTCAGAAGATGAAGCGATGATTAAAAGAGTTATGAATGCAATGGAAAGGAGTGAAGGATGCCGAGTATCAATCTGATGCCTTTTTTGATTCCATCATCATCATCATTTGTTTACAGTTTCATTAGTACTGTTCCTAACATATTGCTTCTTTACTAACACAGGTGTTTGGGATTTTAAATGTCCAAAGGGTCGCTGGTAACTTCCATATATCAGTTCATGGATTAAACAGAAATGCTGCTCAACAGGTGATTTTTTTTTTCTAACGGTGAATACCTCACTAATCCTATGTACAAATTCTACTTATATATTTTTTAATCAACGTAAATATACTTGATTCCAAAGATTTTCTCACCCTGAATCTATAATTGAGTAGCCTTATTTAGGGTAAATCTTTGTAATATCCAAGGAAACTTTTTTTTTTTTAATTTCATTTACAGTCTATGCTTCAGATCATCTTTTGTTGATCAGATGGTTTCATTTAAATTCATATTTTTCATAAATTGAATGGCAGGTCATCTTTTATATTTTACCTTACAACTTGTAAACTGTGTTGTAATCTGCTCTGATGATTTGCCTGTAGTAAAAGGACTTGTTCAATGTTGTTTTTATCTTTTGTTCGTTAGTCTGTATGATCATATTGATCCTATCCTGTTTATTCTGGACTCACACTCTGGTGACATCTAATCTAATTGTTTTTTCTGTGAAGATTTTTAGTCGAGGCAACAATGTGAATGTCAGTCATGTCATTCATGATTTCTCATTTGGTCCAAAGTACCCCGGGATACACAATCCTCTCGATGGAACTTCTAGGATCCTACTCGATACAAGCGGCAGTGTCAAGTATTTCGTCAAGGTGAATGACGATTTTTGTCTCGAGTTAAAGTTAATTTGGCAGTTTCGTTTCCTTTACAAATTCCTGTTTCAGATATTAATCACTAAAATGGAAATGAACAATGGCATCCATTAGAAATTCAGAGCTAATACTTCTTTTGATGCAGATTGTTCCGACTGAATATAGGTATCTTTCAAAAAAAGTAATGCCTACGAATCAATTTTCTGTCACCGAGTATTATGTTCAAACGAAGGAGCACCAACAGACTTGGCCAGGTGGGCATACCAATTATTGACATGTCAGTTCCTATTCCAAAGATTTATAGTTCATTATTTAACATCATTTCCTGTGAGGCAGCTGTTTACTTCTTCTATGATCTTTCACCTATCACCGTGACGATAAAGGAAGAGACTCGCAGTTTTCTGCATTTCATTGCTCGTCTTTGTGCAGTACTTGGTGGTACATTTGCTTTGACAGGTAAATTCTGTAAATATACTTGGTGGTGCATTTGCTTCGAGTAACCTTAAATACACATTGAAGCACAACATTTGGCCTCCATCGCAATCTAATTTTTCTGCTGTTGGATGATTGATGACAATAATAACTCGCTTTCTCCATGCTTCTCCAGGAATGTTGGATAGGTGGATCTACAGAATCGTTGCGGCATTCACAAAATCGAGGACCGGAAACAAACGGAGACAGGGAAAAACAGCTGATTGACAAAAAAAA
>JBBMJZ010404372.1:0-13007 GCA_037833815.1 Zingiber zerumbet
TTACAAAGATAATTGAAAACAATAAAGTTTTACACTGGTAAAGACGTGATAACGTTTGTCACAAGCTCATTGTAAGAACTATAATAATGATACTCGCTAATTAATATCATTTAATGATTTCTTAGAACTTTTTTATTAAAAAAAATCAAACTTTTAAATTTTCAAATAGTATAAATCTATCAGTCAATTTTATATAAAATTAACTAATAAATTTAAAAAACTCTAAATCACCTCAATCAAAATTAATGCACTCTTAAAAAACCACCTTAATATATTTATACCCTTTTGATTGCCTAAATTAAGAATTTTAAATTTTTAAAAAGAAATTTTTGAGAATAGTAAAAAGGAGGGTATGACAGAAAAGCCATGTGTTTTAAAAGTTTTGAAACTTGAATATATAATGTTCACGGTTCAGTAAAATACCGTAAATTAAAGTTACTGAGCAATATGAATCAATACTTTTCTGATTTTTTTCAAAGCTATGAGTGTTAGGTCGGTCCATGATTGAGTATCTTTAAAAATGCTTATTTAAGGAAAATAACAAAAAAAATAAAAAGGGATTATGACTCACTATTTAATGCAGTTATAGATTCTGAATTTTTAATATTAATATATTGCCAAATGACAGGAATTTCTTTTATCATGTGCTTTTAAAGACAGAAGCTGAAAATTCAATTGTAGTAAAAAAAAATATGACTATATAGGTGTCTCTCCTAGTCCGTCGTCAAATTAGGTAAAACAATATAAATTATTGGGACTGTCTCTGTCAAAGGTAAAACAATATAAATTATTGGGACTGTCTCTGTCAAATGGCTAGGAGTGATGTCAAATGGCTAGGAGTGAAAAGAGATTTTCTTCCTGAAAAATATGCATTCACCAAAAATCTTTCCCGTTATAGTAAAGCCGCCACCCAAAATTCAAGACTTCCTTGGTAGATGCTACAGACAACATCAATATAGAATGCCCGGGAATATTCAGACATGCATGAAAACCAAGATCTATATAAAAAAAATCAATTACACTAGATGAATACGGTGTGTGCAACATAAGGTGGACAGCATATCACGCACACACACAACTAACATCAACATACATCCAAATAAAATAGTTCATCCATGATTGTTTGCACCTACAAAAGGTAACAATGGCAGGTTGTACTTATTCGCCATGTTGTCTTGAGCATAAGCAACTTCCAGTTCCTGATATGATTGATTTCCCAACTCTAGGACATGCTATTGTAGGAGTGTCTTAGGGATCTGGGACTGGAGAGGGAAGGAGCAAATGCTCTACTTGGCTTGCATGGTTGGCTGGGTTTGATTCATTAAAACGAAACACATGCTGCGTTTTCTTTTGAATCGGATCAAAATCAATAGCATTGCTTAAACAACAACGATTTAGTTTCCTACCATCTTTCCACCAAGTATGTGAGAATTTCACTACTGTTAAGAAGTTCCTTCAATACACTTATTAACACCCACTATTTAGGACCAACTATTCACTTTGATCAAAATTCTTAGGTACACTCATGTCATCATTATTTAAAGGGTATATGCGACAGAATTCAAAATCTTAAACAGTTTTACGTGCCAAAGATAAAATTTGCAAGGTATTTTGATAGTATTCTACTAAACTCCGCAAACATATGTTATAGAATAACTCAGAAAATACAATGCACCTTTCATTTTTTTTTTCTCCCCTTCTAAAATAAAGGATTTATCCAAAGTAAAAAAATTCCATCCAAGAAAATCTTCAGGGCAACCAACTTGTAATATGCAAATTCAGTTTCAGGTGTACGAATTCGAAAAGTAAATGCTAGCAGAGCCCGGCATCCCTCTTGATACAGCAGGATAATGCTTGACTAAACCAAAAATCATTACCTGATGAAATTCTCAGCCTGGAGTTTCTGTCGGTTGGAACATGTTCCAGACGCCAGAAGCTAGTTTCATGCTCAGCTACACCAATGATGGCATGTAACGATTTTGTAGAAGTTGCCTAACCATGCAAAATTGTAGATCAAAGGATTCACTTGGTATTGGAATCCTCAGCTGATGCATTCTCGCCAACAGGACCAGCATCATTCCCATTGTTCCTTAGCAATGCCAAAGTCGGACCTAGTGCACTCCTTCTCAGGGACCTGTATGACCATGGAGTAGTGCTGTTGTGGCTTTGTTTCTTTGGCATCGATGCAACCTCACTGTTCTGAAGTTGTGACTTTTTCTCATCCAGTGCCTGTTCGATTTGCTCCCAGCCTGTGCTTGGTCCTGCATCTATAAAATAAGAGGTGATGCATAGTCTTCTTCCTAAGTCCAATAAAATACTAACTCATGCTCCACTATCAATTTGGTAATACCTGAAAGAGGTGTGGCTGACTGTTTAGAATTAGTCTCCACAGCCCAGTTGTTTGATCTTCCTACATCTGACTTTTCATTCTGCAAGCTATCTGGGTACTGTTCCTTGAAGAGACGAACATCAAGAAGCGATGTATACTTGATCTACATTGATAACAACAATCAGTTACTATTTTAACCGAGTATTTCAAATCTTATATTGTGATAATCGAGCAGACTAGTTTGAGTATACAAGCACAAGCGGCTACCTCCAAAGAGCCATCTTCATTGTATAATGCAGAGTCAGCCTGCAATGGAGATTCCTCTGCGTCTGTGTCCTTTTTGAGTATTGGATATTCTGGTACTAGTACCAATACAATGTTCTCGGAAATAGGATCATAGGATGAAACTTTTCCGACCTACAAGCAATGTCAGCATTATATTTTATCCATCAATAGTAAAATGATTAGTCTTGCCCATTGTTTGAATTTTCATTTTGATCATTCCAGTAATTTCTGAATCTCAATATAAGCGTGCAGCTAGAGAGAAGTGTTACAAGCCCCTGGGCGGCTGGGCTACAGTGTAGCAGTAGGGTGCCCATGTAGCCTCCCAAGCACTCATTATTTAATTCCCAGCTACGGTGCACTGCAGGGCATTTTTCTCCGGAGGAATAACAAACTTGGATGTTGGGCTACTGAACTGCCCGTTACGAGCATTGTCAGATTCACCCTGATAGTCGGTGGCAAACTTCCGTAGGGCCGGGTCATCCCCGGATCACTTAACAAGCTTTGACACATGTCAAAGCGGGTTGAGATAAATAAATAAATAAATAAATAAATAAATTTGAGTAAAGATATCTAGACTAATTTTTGTTGCTTGAGATATTTGTTATATTTTTCTAACTTGTTTCTCAGTAACTTTATTTCAATTATTTAATTATCATAATTTTATTTATTAAAATAAACAAGTTAAGTGGAAGGAGATTGAAGAGCCAAAACTCATTTAAATTAATCTCAATATGTTCAAGGTGTAGACACATGTTCGATGTTGGGTGTGGGTGTGGTGTGGTACAATGAAATTTTAATTCAGCTAACCATCTCATTGTTATAGTCTTAAAATTGATTAAGTAGAAGGAAGATCAAAAGAGTAAAATTTATTACAATTCATCTAGGCATGCTTTGGTACATTCTGAAATGTGTCAAGTGTTCACATCATACAGGACAATTAAATACAACTAATTATCATAGTTCTATTTTTAAAATTAAATAAATAATGTTGAAGGTAACTGAAGGAGTAAAATCCATTAGACTTCATCTCTAAAACATGTCAAGCATTGGCATGGTATATTATTGGAATTGTGCCATTCTGACATAGGATAGAAATCCAAATTATGGAATGATACTTTACCAAGATTTTTCCCAATATTGTTTGTTAGTTTAGTGGCAGGAAGCCAAAAACTATTCCCTCATGTATGTGTCAATAATTTACTTGGGTATTTGATAAAAACTTACACGAAAAGCAGAGATCTCAGGGCACCAAGACGAGGATAACTCAACCAATCGATATACAAGGATGTCGCCTTCCTGAAAAAATAAAAAATAAAACAGGCCTTCCAAATTTATAAAAAAAACGTTCAATCAGTACACAAATACCTACATGCTAATTCTTCAGCAAGTAAATACAAAATTAAACCAATTTTAAAATTTTGCATGTCACTGTGAGCACTGGATTAACATAGAATAACATCAACAGAAAGATCAGCTAGGAAAACATAGGTATTCAATTTTGTCTTCACACTGCTGCAAACATGAGGATAAGAGGAAGGCTCCACTGTATGTTGTTCCTCATTGGAAATTAAAGGAAAATGACTCTTGAAGCCTTTACCTTTGGTAGACGAGTTAAAGGAAAAAGACTCTCAAAGTTTGTCTGGTCATTTGCATGTTGTTCCTTATCAGTGATTAAATTGTCACTGGAGGTTCTGCCGGTATATTGGTCATCATTCCAGCATATTGTTTTCTCCCTTCCCCATTTCTGGCCCTTCTTTTTGCTAGTTGTTCCATTCCATTTTAGAGTCTCCTTCAACGTTAGCAAATAGAAGCTAATTAATCATTAGTAAAAAAATGGGTAACTCAAAAATGTAGTGGAAAAAATTAATTAATAATGCATTAGCACATTGCTTTCTTGGGAGCTTGTGTGTAGAAAGAGGTTTGGTGCATTTGGTTCACTGAATCGAATAGACAAACAATGGACTAGTCATGACTATGGAATGTAGACAAGGACTATAATAGGAGTAAATATTCCTTTAGTTTGTTCTATGGACTATAATAGGGCAAGGACTATAAGTATATGGTAGAGAGATATTTATGCCATGACAAATTTTAATTTTATCAACCGCCATAGATTTGTATGTAGCAAATGTTAAAACCTCCTCCATTGAGCACACATGAATAATATTAGACTTCAAATAGTTACAACATCCAGAAGCAGGAGAAAGTTGTCATCTGCTTACAGGACTTATGGGTAGTGGATACCTCTACTAAATTTTCCTTTCTTGGTAAACTACTCTAAAGAAGTTTACTTTTCCTTCTCTTAGTTTTTTTTAAATTTCTCACAAAAGTTGCACATTAAAATTCTCCAACAACAACGTCTATCATACTACCATATACCAGTAATTTAGCAAAAGGGTGTTTGATGTGCTGATGTATAACTGGAAAAAGAAATTGTTTAGAGATGCAAAATAAAGACTCCACGGCTAAAATACATTATTGCCAAATTCATTGAAATGGGATAGCGATTCCAAGAGTATATCAACAACTTTGAATACATGTAAAAAAACACCCTTGTTTTTTTAACCTTTTTAAAAAGGAAATATAAGCAATGTCCCACTTGGCCAACTTCATTAGCAATAATCATTAAACTCAAACAAAGAGGTTCTATAACAAAATATGAATGGAGGCACATGATACTAACTAAAGCTTGTAGCACAATGAGTATGAACAAAACCATACCCCTGGTCCATTTGAATGTGTGTTCTTATGTTCTTGATCATCTGTAAAATAAATCTCAAGTTAAGCAGAATATAAATATAAAGAAACCAATCTCAACTCAAGTGCAAACATAGAGCATATATAGTTTAAGGCTTGAAGCATGTCTATATACATGATAGCTAACCATAGGAAATTAGGAACTAGCACAAATAATTCCGATTTCATGTAATCTCACATAAAGCAAACTGATGGAATAGGATTCTCCCACACCAGAAATCAGAGCCTTGTACAAAGAGTATTGACTTGCTCATGTGTGACATGAACAATTGCAAATAGGTTCATATCATCTGTGTATTGCATATTTTATGTGTACAGATTAGATGTTTAATGATGAACTGTAGTAGTGTGTCTTCACTTCTTATTAAAAGAACACGCATACAAATTCCAATGTTTGTCGTATGCTTCCTATTCACGCTTAAAAGTGTAATTTTCACGTATGAGAAATTTCAACAAAAAAAATAAAAATGAAAGAGTGGAATTCCTTGGTTCAGAAAGTGTGGACACTCAGATGTTATACCTTAGTTAGTGAACAGGGCATATCTAGCTTGCTAACAGATTGTCCTCAGTCGAGTAAAACCAAACCACATAACAAAATAGCAATTTATTCTTGTCAGTGTTAATGGGCATCCCATCAATTGCAGATAGATAAATATGTAGGATGAGAAAATGAATAAGTGCATCTCAAAATGAACAGAAACATAGCAGCACTTAGAAAGGTCCTGAAAAAACTTGGAACGCAAACAAGATATTTAAAATTGTACCGTCTATAGAAAATCTTGTTCAAAGCTGTCGTATCAACCCCCTGCAGGAACGAGACAGTGTTGTGTTGTGCCAACGCCTCATGCTAGAGGCACCAAGGAGGAGGAGAAGAAGAATATTAGGAAGAGGAGGGGAAGAGGGGGGTGAGGGGAGAAAATGACTTACCTATGAAAGTCCTATATAATCACCCATTCACTATTAAATTAGAGTCATTTTATCATTCCACAAATGGCGCTGGTGTCATTAAGTGACACATGTGAGTGGTGCTTCCACAAGTGATGGTGCCACAATGAAGTCCATAAGTGATGCCTCTACAAACTATGCCAGCAAGTGACAGTGTCATTGTTTCGTCATTTGTGGCATTGTTTTGTTACTCTCCCTAGCAACCTAGTCGTTGTTCAATCATTCTGTGTTGTTTCGGTAGTCACACGCACACACAAGCCAAAAAGAAGCATAGCCATTACTGAGGGAAAAGATGTTTCGTGGTCTCAGAGTTATCATTTGTCCTTCGTTGGATTAAATGGTAAATTTTGCAAGTGTCAATCAGAACAAAACCAAATTTTAAACCATGGTCTATGGATAAATAAAAGCTCATTCGATAAACAAGTGGCAAAAATGCCCGAGGCGTAGAGTAACCAAAGTGCTTGCTTAGTTACCGGTTTCAACATACCATATGGAAAAGAATTACAAAAAGGAATTTAGCACTTGTAGACAGCTACAATCATCCAACCTTTACTAGAACTGACAAAATAACAGAACATAAAACTTTGCAGAAAGCATTTTTCTCCAGACAAAAATAACAGAATAAAACAATAGTGACAACCCTAAAAGTGAAGGAAAATGTCAGGGATTAAAATATCAAAGATACCTAGGGATTCAAATCGAATATGACCAGGTCTAACAATTACAGGAATGATTTCTTCCTCTCTGTCAGCAGTCTCATCTACTGCTTCATAGTCAGATGATGTATTTTGTTCATCATTTGTTAGTATTTGAACTTGCACTTCCTTCAGATCCACAGTAGAGTAATTAAGAAGATATGGTTGCACAATTAGGTAACAATAAATAAGATCAACCAAACTTCACTTAAACAAGAAAACAGTATCCTTCTAATTAAACAATACCTCTACTTTCTGCTCGGACTGTCTGCGCCATTGTCTTTTAGCTTTTTTACGACGAGCACTCCTACTGGGAAGCTAATCATAAACAATAAATAAAATAAATTCAAGGATCTCACAAAGCATCAACTGTCAAAAGAAGATTCCTGATCCAAAGATAGTACTATCAGAAATGACAAGGATTAAGAAAAAAATCTATGAAGTATAAAAAAATTGTTTATTTTTATTGACAGTGGAAAATAATAACAATAAGATCAACCTTCCCTTGATAACCTAACTAAAGAAGCTAACATGCTTCATAGATATAACACTAAAAAAGAAATTGCAAAAAATGTATAGAATCAAAATACACATACAATTTTATTCATCTTAGAGATCCCTAATCTGAATAAATAAATAAAAGTAAATTATTTGTCATTTACTCAGTTTCCACCCTGATTAGAAGGTAAAACATCAGAACATCACTAGATAACCTAGAGAAACAAAATCAGTAATGTGGAGGTTATTTTACCAAGAGTTTAGCACAAGGTAGAAATCCAAAGATACAGTTAGAATAGGCAATTATGGCTTAAGAACAATTTAAAAATTAAGAGGATGAACACACATTCCCAACAACCTATCCAAATCATAGGGAGTTAATGCCTCAGAATTAAGTTCAATTATTAACAGCTGAATTGAATATGTTTCCGTGCAAGGACCATCCTATTTATGCAATTATCATGTATCATAACCACATCTAGTACAATAGCAGCAAGTATCCTACTTATTCAGGTCACATATAAAAGGGCTTTCCTACAGCCCCAAATAACTTAACCACAGGCTAACCCCAGACTGCTCAATGGTATCTAAAACTTTTACCCCAGACTAACCCCAAATCCTCATATCAGGGAGAAGCGAGAGGTTAGAACGAACAGAAGGGATCACCTCCTGTTTCCTTCTGTACACAATCACGCCATGCCTTATTTTCAATCTGTGTTTCCTTGTTCAGTTGCACTAACATGCAAAATCCCAACACAAACATGCATGCAAATCAAAATAATTAAAAAGTTTATAGATGTGTTCTTTGGTCACATAAACAAACTCCAGATTATACAAAAAGGAAAAATTACAGGAGCAATTATCTCAAATCAAAATAAACATATGTGAAAGAGGCCCTAACCTTTTTTGTGTCACCAGTATGAAGTTCAGGTGGGATTTTGTGAGAGTTGTCAACATGCTCAGACCTAATAAACAATGTTAATACTAATGCATTTCCTGATGCTTAAGCAAGATAGAAGATGCTAGATATAGTAGAAAATTACCCTTTACAAGCTTAAATGTGAAATTTACTGTTAGTGAATTACCGAACCAAAAGGGAAAGAGTTTACACTTTTTTTGGCCTCAAGATCTCACAATAGAAATAACCATATGGGATTGGCCACTCTTTAGCACAGTAATAAAGAATAAATTGACCTTCTACAAAGGCTTTTGTTATGTATAATAATACACCTAAACACAAGAATACAAATACGAATCTGATACAAAACTCAACAGAATAATCATTAAGTACATACATGTTGGTAAATCAAAATACAGTTCAGACTGCCTCATGTAAACCAAAATGTCGTATATCCACGCGACACTGAACATCGCTGAACTAGATAACGGGCATAAAATAACTCGATGTACTACTAAAGAGGGTGACACTGGAAGCAGAACCAAGCACAAGGAACCTGCATAAGAGCTTTAGCCGACAAGTCAAGGCTTGACGTATGGATAGAAAGTGCATAACGAAGTATATCGCTCAGTAGGCCCAGCTGACATTGCACTACGTTGTAAACCCTATAAATGGCAACCCCTGTGGACTGTGAATTATTAATTGAGAAAGTCTTCAATGATATATGATACGGTGTGTTACGAGTGGTCTCAAAGGTAATGTGGGATCAATGGTTAAGATAATGTGATAGTCAAAGTCATGGTAAAGTGGCAGTTAGAGCCAAGGTAAGGTGGCAGTCAGAGTCAGAGTCAGAGTGTATGTATATAGCTGAATGAGTCATTCTCACAAGGGCTCAACTCTCCAAGACAACTCTCAGCATGTAGCCAATCGGCCCAAGCGCCGGTCAGACTTACGAGGCTCAGTTCCTCGCTTCTCAGAAGCAAGGTACTTAGCGTATAGTCGGTCCGCCCAAGAGTTGATCGGACTTACGAGACTCAGCTCCCCATTATTCAAGCACAAGTCTCTCAACATACGGTCGGTCGGCCCCAACGCCGATCGAACTAAAGGACTTAGCTCCTGCAAGTCTTGCAGAATACAGTCGATCGGCCCAAACACCGGTCGAACTTATCAAGCCCAGTTCCTCACTTCTCATGTGCGAGTCTCCCATCATACAGCAGGTTGGATACATACAGGCTCATGTGCACTCCTCCTATCATACAGTCGGCTGGCTACAAGGTCGGTCAAATTGCCTCAAACAACATTATTAGGGAATCATAACAACTTGTCAGAGAATAACAATTACTCATCAGGGAATATTCCGCTACCATAACATATACATGCAATGGAGCATTCCTCTGAGGATGGTCCTACAGCTTCCCGCTTCCCTCATTTGACGTTACTCGACATATTCTAATATCAAACATTCTCAACTGCCTCATTAATGCGGAGGTTATGAATGACGGTTCATATACATGTAACAGAAGCTTCCACTGAGGATGATGGTACATCTTCCATTACTCGACATATTACAACACAAAACATTCTCTAACACCTCAGTATTACGAAGGTTATGAGAGTCAGTATAAAAAGGAATCCTCTTCGTTGGCTGGGTAACTGGAACTATTACATTACACGCACTCACGCATCTACTGTTCATCTTCCTCTCCACTTTTCGCCCGTCTACTATTCTGACTTGACCCCTCCCTGGTTCTCGATATAACGGTTCCCTTTGCTCTCTCTTTGGTGTGCATGGAGAGGTTCGACTAGCGCTATCTTCCAGCACAAAATCTTCTCCGAGTCAACGTCAGAGCCACCTGCCCACCATCTCCCCCAATTTCAGATAGAATCAAATATAAAACCCTTTTAACCTCTTACTAAATTATTATTATTATTATTATTATTATTATTATTATTATTATTATTATCATCTATCTTGTATTATCATTTATCCCACGAAAGTTGCTACTTGCTATCTAAGGAAGGAAAATATATTTGTTAATGTTACATCATATTGGAATGATGGTGTTTAAGATATAATATTATATATCTAAAGTTACATGTGATAAATTATAAATTCAAATATATAGTTCTAAAGTATTTTAATTAAATTGTAAGATCTTACAATTCTATGCTCCAATCCTACTAGACCTATAAACCTCTTTCCATTACTAAGTAGGATCCCAATCCTTACTACCTTGCATATATGTGCACCTTTCCTGCAGAGTGTTAGTGAAGAGACATCTACTCCTATAGCCCAACATGGGTAGTTCAGGACATCTTAGGCATACTAAGATAGTAGGAGAGTCCCTGTCAAAATGGGAACACATGTTGGTAAGGACTCGCCATTCTGCTCTTTGACCCATAATTATGCTTGCAGAAATTTTACATAAGAAATGCTGATATTAGAAGATCTCTTAAACAAATAAATTGGATTAAATAAATTAAAGAAAACACATTCAAACTATGTAAAAAATATATAAGGCACGCCAATTATGTACCTCTCTTGTGTAGCAATAGAACAATCATTCTGATCATCATTTTGTGAGGTGGGCTTATCAAAAATTTCATTTCCATTGGACAGGTTGAGTGCCTCATCTAAGGCCAGGCTTTTCTGCTGCTCAGCATGAATGTTTTCTTCTTGATCGGCAGTTATAATAGTCTTCTTTGAGTTGTATAGTTTTAATTTCTTCTTTCTACATAAAGAAAAGTGGGAAAGTAAAGCTCCAAAGCCATAAAATAATATGTAATCGAAGATCTCAAATCTACCAGTAAAAACAGTATACAACATCTTAAGCTTTCGCTGCAAAAAAAAGAAAAGGATGATAACGACATAAAATATCAGTAAGCAAAAATACCATATAAAGAAAAGAGTAACCAACATCACTTAGGTCTTTTGATATAAACCACCACATTCTGGCAATAGTAATAATATTTTGTGTGTGCTGAGTATAAAAATAACTAGTTATGAATAGATCTCTTAACCAAAGAAATAAAGCAAAATATAGGTGTAAGAAATATATATATATATATATATATATAAAGTTTAGGGAAAAAATATCAATTATGTACCTCTTTCCTTTAGAAGTAGACCAATCCTTATGATCATCATCACTATGTGAGGTAATTAACTTGCTGAATTTTTCCTCCCCACTGGACGTGATACATGCTTCCTCTAAGGTCAGGGATTTATGCTGCTCAGAGTGTATGTTTTCTTTCAGGTTAGCAGTAGTACTAGTCTGCTTCAAGCTGTGAAGCTTAGATTTCTTCTTCCTATATCAGCAAAAATAGACAAATAAAACTCCAAAATTAACAAACAGTTCCAGAATTATTATGTATATAAAGGTTGTCAAAGCCCTAATGCCATTAGACAAAATGGAAAATTAAACACATAGTGGGCCAATAATATACAAATATTAGAGGTTGTTAGGTGAATCAAGTATCAAATCATCACCAAGAAGAGCTATATTGAACCAAAATGTTATGGGTCTTATCAAAAATCAAATAATACTTTATTCACTGGGCCTCCAAAGTAGATCAAAATAAAGCATAGCATTAGATTGTGTTTACTTGTATGGAAAGATAAGAGGAGGGTTGAAGAAGGAAAGTGATACAACATGTGTAATTTGTAATTCTTTCCTTCTCTCTCATCCCCCTCTCCCTCATAACTTTCCATACAAGTAAACCCAGCCTCAGTTGTCATAGGATAGTGACCTGAATCACTAGTTACTGAGCTAAGCTGTAAATTCATGATCCATGTTATTCAAATTTGAAAACTAAATTTCAACAAGTCATGTAGTGTATGCATCAGCACCTGGACAGGCATCATGATGCATATTTGTGACTCATGATTAGTTCAGTAACTGATAGTAATATATAACTAGGCACATGGCAACTACAAATTTTTCATTGGTACAAGTTATTAGCATCATCACAAAAGTATCCTACAAATAACATGTGCCCTTAAATGAGAATTTAGAGGGTGAATTTGAGTGAAGGACAGACAGTGCTACATTATTGCTTGATTGTCCCTTTGATAGGATTATATCTTTGAATACTGATGTAAGGTCAATAAGACAATTAGGACAAGTAGAGAAAATATATTGGAAAATATGAAATAGTCACCAATAAACAATTGCATATGACAATATTATATATTACCATTTAGCATTGCTAGGGACTTTGAAAACAAAAACAAAAAAAAGGAATCTAGAACCAATAAGTATTTATAGAGGTGCAATGAATAGAATTTAGATAAGGAAATGTATCAAGAAACAACATATTAGTAGTTCACTTCATGGTTTAAAATTTCAACCTGTGCCGAGATTTTGGTCCCAGATCGGAACGATATGGTTTCGGTATCGTATCATGTCGTACCGATACAGTTTCGGTATTTTTTTAATTATTAAATAAATATGTTTATTGTGTATAATTTAAAAATAAGTTATATATTGATTTTATATAAGTTGTTTGAACAACTTAATATAGTTAGAAAAAATAATTAAATATAGTTTTCTTTAAAGATGTATTAATTACTCGAATTAAAATTGATATATCATAATTA
>JBBMJZ010404385.1:0-13007 GCA_037833815.1 Zingiber zerumbet
TTGCTCAAGATGAAAAGCTGCAACTCAAGCAGTTCCCTAGCTCACGATCGAACTGCTCAAAAGCCATAGCAAGAAGTCTCACGTGTCCAAAATCTAGAACAAGTTAGCAGACTCACTGGCTATGCTTGCCTTTTCCCCTTTTTCTGTTCAGCGGCGACAAGAAGAAAAAGGGGAAGCCTCTTTTTCCCTGTTTTCTGTTTAGCGGCGGCAGCTAAGGGGGAGAAGAGAAGTCACGAAAGAAAACGGAAGAAAAGAGAGAATAAGGTTTTTATTTAATTAAAATGATCAATGGGTAAATTAGTAAATGTAAAATTAAGTTGTTGCATAACCTAAGTTGAACCAAACACTTAATAGGTTATGTTTTATTCCTGATCACCTTGGTTGTGTCATTACTTGGTAATCACATAACCAATGTTATACATGATGACTTGAACCAAACACGCCCTAAGGCCTATAATCTAATCCTGGACTACCTCGATGGGCAAATCACTATAATCCTCCTTCTGAACAACTTTCGGCAAGAAAGGCATGATTACAAGATATATAGGGAATTGTAGCACTTCGACAATTCTTCTAATAGAATAAATGCAATAACAAATATTATACCGACAACAGAGATTTGGAACTTTAACGTATGCTGTTGATGAGTCTCACGACGTAGAAGTAGTAGTAGATCTTGCACGAACAGAAGCAACAAGAACGAGATGGAGCATTGAGAGAATTAGATTGTGAGTCTCAAAAATACATTAAAATTAATCAAGTTGGACCAAGCCGGTTTTGGATCTCCAAGAGTCAAATACATTACCTAAAGATATCTAATCAAAGCTATGATCTAGGAGGAGCTAATAGAAAAATTATTTTTGTTAGATAAATTTGTATGTTTGTTTGATTTATCGTTTTTCTTGCATGCTTATTTTTCTTCTCAATTTAGAATGGTTAAATAAGGACTTAGGCTTGATTGACACTTATCCAACTTAGTATAAGGGTAGAGTGAGATGATAGTACGTAAGAGAAGTTTAGTCTAAAGAGTCAAATATGGTAAGTTTGACACTTGTCCTACTTAGAACGGTTAGATAAGAATTTAGGCTTGACTGACACTTGTACTGCTTAGTTTACTATTAGCTAAGTGAAACTAACTAAAGCTACCTCGCCACATTCTATACTAGTTAGACCAGGATTTCTCAAGAACAAAGTTAAGTGTATAATTTATTTAAAAGACTTTATCTATAAGTGGTCGTTGCTCCAATATCCAAGAAGTTTTCTGTACATCGCTACACTTAGAAGCTAATTTTTGCAATATGCATCTAAATCTAACTCAAATGCCAATAAATCCTTAGAATTCAAACTAAATTCCTAAAGTTGAAATTGACAATCATCTCACAAAATTTATAAGGTTCCTAATTGAAAATAGAGAAATGAGTGAGATGGACTTAATTAAAAATTAGTTTAACTAATCTAATTCACTCAATTAATCAATTAAAACTGAATTAATCAAAGTTAATTAATCTAATTAATTCAACTCATTTAATTAATTTAAACAATTAAAAGTTAATTAATCTAATTAATTTAACTCATTTAATTAAATTTTAATTAATCAAAATTAACTTAACTACGTAATTTAATTCATTTAATTAAACCTTAATTAAATAATCTTACCTAATTAAACTAACGTACTTAATTTAACTAAATTTTAATTAATTAAACTTAAATAATCCCTAATTAACTTAATTAATTAATCTAACCTAACTTAAATAATTTGAGACTAATTAACAAATAAAACTTAATCAAATATTTTAAAATTAATTAATAACTTTAATCTTAAAGTTATCTATTTATTATCTCAATTTAATAAATTTAACTTAACCCCAATTTTAATTTAAACTCAATTGAAACACACCTAATTAATTCAAAATGAACTATTAAAATTCTTAGCTTTATACTTAATGAACTCAATCTAAATTTAACTAATCTAATCCTTTCAATCAATCAAAATTAAGTTAATCAAACCGTTCATAATTATACTTAATATACTTAAACTTAATTAATAATTTTAATTCTTAAACTTAATTAATTACTAATTTACTCTAACATAAATAAGTCTAACTTACACTTAATTAATCAAACTAACTTTAATAAATCTAATCTTAATTAATCCTAAACTAAATAATCTATAATTAACATTTTAGTTAATTTAAAATCAAATTTGAATAACTAAAGTCAATTAATTTAACCTTAATTAAATTTAAACTTCATTATTTAACATCGATTAATTTAATTAGTTAATAATTAAGCCATTACTATACTTGATATTTACATATGTGACTCACAAGAAGAGATAAAACTAAGTAGATTTATTAATGCCTAATTATAATCAATAATTAGTCAAAATTTATTTTAATAATTTAGTAAGTTTTGAAATTTAGGGAAAATGTTGATAAACAAAGTATGAAAAGAAGGAATAATATAAATATGCTTGGAAAACTTAGGGTTGATCGTGCATGCTTGGACTCTAAGGACTCATTAACTTGCTTTAAAAAAAAGGTAGATCCGCTATCTTAACAATCCCCTAGTAACGATCCCACGGATATGTAAGGAGGTAAATATAGGTACATAGACGTTAAATGTATGGTGGAGTAAATCCATATGTGCTTAAAGTATCAATTGCTGGTATAATAAGCGTTAATGTTTTTTTTTATTTTAATTGCAAACATTGCTTAAACCTTACATGCTTGTTCATGTTTTCAAGTACAATTAGTATTCGGAATCATTTTCTTAAATTTTTTTTTTATACTTCTCTTAACTTGAAAGTCTATTTTCAAAAGATCTTCTTAAAAATATATTTTTGTTTGTAAAATCTTGCTTCAAAATAGTTTTGAAAACTGCTTTCAAAAGCTATTTTCCTATTTTAAATATGTTTGGAATTTTTTTTGAAAATTATTTTTCAACTTAACCTATTTCTCAAAAATTAGTTTCTAACTTCCCCCAAGTTTGTTTTGACAAACTTAGCTTTTAAAATTCAAAAGTTTTACAAACATGTTTTTATAACTACTTATGATTTTTGAATCCATTATTTTTAGGACAATAATAAGTTTTCAAAATTATTTCCACATACTCATGATTTTTTTTCTTAGAAATATTTTTGCTTCCTAACTATTTTGTGATTTTTGGAACCCTGTTAGTTTTTATGTATGTAAAAAAGGGAGAGAATAGGTTAAATAGTTTGAGTATTTTAAAATCTTAAGTATATTAAATTCAAGGGGAGAATTTAGATTGAGGAGAGCTTTTTGAAAATTTAAACCTTCAAATGTTTTTTTTCCGAAAATTAAATCTAAAGTGTTTTTCAAAATTCCTTTAAAAAATTTCTATTTCTAACTTTGCAAAATCCTTTTTACAATAATTTATTTAAACTTTTTCTTTATATATGTCAAAAGGGGAGGAGTATACTATTAAAAGTTAAATAGTTTTTTTTCAAAAATCCCTTAAACATTAATTTTAGGAGAAGAGATCAAGTTAAGGGGGAGAGATCATTTTTTAAAAAATATTTTCTTTATATTTACTTAACTTTGAACTATTTTATCATAAATCAAAAAGGAAAGAGATTATTGGTGTATGGAGTACCAAATAGTCGAACCTAGGTTTTGCTGTTGGCAAAGATTCAAAGTTAAGTTTTATTATGATCTAATGAAGGTTGACTAAGTATATATGTAGCTCAAATAGAAAGTCCTAGTGGATACTAGATAAAGGGAAAACCCTAGTTGCGGCTAGGCAAGTAGAAGTCCTAATGGATACTAAGCAAAGGATGTTATGGTTAATGAGACTGGGCAGAAGACTTAGTAGATCGAGTATAACAGGCCAAAAGTCTAGACAAAGTTAGAAGACCGGATGTCTAGTAGGTTGATAAGTCTAGAGGATTGCACTTATTGTATAAAACTCTTTGGGATCCAAGTATCATATATGGATATGTGGATCTTGTGTTGAACTTTTCTAAAAGTCCTCTGAATTTCTCAACTTCACATTTCAAGATGGAATTCTCTTCCTCAAATTTTGTAACTTGAGTTAAGTTTCCATGTTGAGCTTGTTTATTTGAGGAGTTTGAGTTAAGTTATTCCTTAAGGTCTTGATTTTCCTTAAGGAGCAATTTAACTTATTCCTTAGATTTTGTTAATTTTTTTATTTAAGCATGCAATGACTTTAAAAAATTTTACAATTAAATTAAAATTTACCTCGTTGGAATATTATGAACTGGATATGGATCTATGGCTTGATTCGTACTCATACCCATCTTCCTAATCTGATTCATTTTCTTACTTAGGTTTGGTTGCTATTAGCACGAGATAGTTGTTGCTTAGGTTCTTCGACATCTTATTCTTTTGAAGAGGACTTGTCCCAAATGACTTTGAGTGCCTTCTTTCTTTTTGTATTATTGGACTTGTCTTATTTCATATTAGGGCATTTGTACTAAAAGTAACCCTTCTTGTTGGATCCATAGCAAGTGATGTTCACCTTTATGTTGGTGGATGTTGACTTGATCATATTTTGTAGGCTCTTCTTAGTGAAGTCTTTCTTTCTTCTAGTGAACATTTTTTTACCATATTCACTAGTTGTTCCTCCTCGTCTGATTCTTAGTTGAACTCATCCTCTGGTTCAGATTTTTAGTTTTATTTCCTTGGTAGAACCTGTAAATACTTGAAATTATTGTCCACTTGTAAATAATCCACTTGTAAATAATATTATTGTCCAAAGTCTTGATATTGTTGTTGCACTAGGTATTTTTAGATGGGATTTATCATTTATTTTAATTTATTTGAAATGAGCATGTCATTTATGTTATTATTCTTATGTTCTCTTTTCAGCAAATGTTGCTATTATTTTTGCTAACTTAAGTTCAGTGTCTATTCTTAATGGGACAAATTTTAAGTATTAGAAGGAGAACATTCTTATTGTTCTTGGCTGCATGGATTTATATCTTGCGATTATGATAGAGCAACTAATTACTCCTATGGATTCTATATAGTTTCTCTGAACATAAGACTAAATATGAGAAGTGAGATCGCTTTAACCACATGAGTCTTATGATCATCAAGCGCAGAATACATGAGGCTTTTAGGGGTGTGGTGTTTGATAGTATCACCAAAGCTAAGGAATATCTTGATGAGATTGAGAAGTGTTTTGCCAAAAGAGATAAGGTAGAAACAAGCACAATTCTAAAGAGCTTGATTTCCATGAAGTATAAAGGCAAGGAAAATGTTTGGGAATATATCATGGAAATATTCCACTTTGTATCAAAGTTAAAGGCACTTAACCTTGAATTGTCAAACGATATGTTTGTGCATTTAGTGTTTTTTCTCATCTAAACCAGTTC
Organism: Zingiber zerumbet; assembly: GCA_037833815.1. Taxonomy (NCBI): domain Eukaryota; kingdom Viridiplantae; phylum Streptophyta; class Magnoliopsida; order Zingiberales; family Zingiberaceae; genus Zingiber; species Zingiber zerumbet. Next base: position 5,363 of record JBBMJZ010404385.1, read on the forward strand.
AGTCAGTTCTAGATCAATTATAACTGTCAAAGGGAGAAATGGGCTCTTAATCACCTCATTTCATACTATATTCAAGAGGAACAAAGGTTGAAACAAAACAAGGCTAAAAGTGCCTATTTGGCAAGCACTCCTAAAGATAAGGGCAAGAAAAGAAAGAATGAGGCTACTAAATATTCTTATGTGAAGAAACAAAAATAGGATCATGATAAAAAAGGTTGTTTCTTCTATAACAAGCCTGATCATATCAAGAAAAAAATGTCTTAAGTACTATGCATGCCGTGTGAAAAAAGGTACATTTTTAAATTTGGTATGTTCTAAAGTAAATTTACTTCGGTACCTAGAAACACTTGGTGGTTAGACTCCGGTACTAATATTAACATAAGTGTTTCAATGTAGGATTGTCTAAGATGCTAAAAGTTAAGTAATGTCGAAAGATGCATTTATGTAGGTGATGGCCAATCAGTCAAAGTGGAAGCCATAGGACATTTTAGATTGATGTTAAGCAATGATTATTATTTAGACTTAATAGATACTTTTGTTGTACCATTATTTAGATGAAATTTGATTTTTGTTTCTAATTTAGATAAATTAGGTTATTGTTATTCATTTGGAAATAATCAATTCTGTTTAGCTATTAATTCTAATATTATTGGAACCGGTTTACTTATAATTTGCGACAATCTATATATGATTGATCTAAACACTTCTTATATTGAAATCCTAATTAAATGTGAAATCACGTGGTACTAAGTGTAAATTTAATATCAAAAATACAGGTGCATTATGACACAAATGTTTAGGACACATCTCTAAAAATAGAGTTGAGAGACTTATATCAAATGGAATTTTATACTCCATTGATTTTAAAGACCTAAATATTTATGTTGAATGAATTAAGGGCAAATAGACCAAAAGAAAGAAAGAGAGGGCATATAAAGCTATAGAAGTATTAGAATTGATACACAGATATTTATGAACCATTTCCAACACCTTGTTGGAATGTCAATAATATTTTGTATCATTTATTAATGATTATTCTAGATACGCATACCTATTTCTTATTTATGAAAAAGCTCAAATATTGGATGTTTTCAAATTATTTAAGGTTGAAGTCAAGAATTAACTTGACAAAAGAATTAAGAAAGTCATATTTGATTGTGGTGGTGAATACTACATAGATATGACGATTAAAGTGAGCAACGTCCAAGACCTTTTGCTCAATATCTAGAGGAGTGTGGAATCATCCCATGATATACCATGTCAAACTCACCAAGCATGAATGGTGTAGCTGAACGACGAAATTAGACTCTTAAGGATATAGTAAGGAGTTTAGTTAGTCATTTAACCTTACCAGAGTCACTTTTGGGAGATACATTAAAGATATCAACTTACATTCTAAATAGAGTATCCACTAAAGCAGCTACTAAAATACTTTTTGAGCTTTGGACAATGCAAAAGTCAAGTCTAAAATGCTTTCATATTTGGGGATGTCTAACTAAGGATAAACTGTATCGACCATATGAAAAGAAATTGGACTCAAAAATAGTAAGTAGCTACTTTATTGGATATTATGAGTGATCACGGGACTATAAGTTTTATGATCCCAAAGTAAAGACCATCTTTGAGACGGAAACTGCAACGTTCTTAGAGAATATTGTGTTTGGGGAAAGAATAAAGTAGCATACCTTGTCTTTGAGGAGGAATATATTCTCACTACTTTTCAGGAGGAAATGATTTATATTCCTATGCCTGCTTCTAATAATGATCAATATTTTATTCTTGTTAGTGATCAAGATGTAATACAAGAACAACAAGACATTATCAATCAACTCCTAGAAGAACAAACTCAACAGCCTCAAGAACCAGTGTATGAAATGTTGGGACACTTCGAAGTTAGAGGAGGTGGGTGAATAGCTTGCTTGCTTCATTGATGATGATCTTACAGTGGAAAACTAAGTGAATACTCCACTGATGCTAACAAAAGGATTTACTTAGTATTCACCTCAAGATGATGTAACTAATCCAAGGGTTCACACATGAGCACACTCTCCACTATCAAAACACTCATTCTCAGAAAAAAATCTGAAAGCGGAGAAGCCTTGTACAAACTCACACACAAACACAACTCAAAACAAGAAGTAAAATGTACAAAATAAATGAAAACCTTCTTGCTTGATCTCTTGTTACTTGGGGATGCCTCTTGTAAGCTTGGAAATGTAGCAACACTTAAACCCTAAGTTCTCAAGAATCTGGCGGTGAGTTGTCCTAAAGAAGTGGAGAGAAGAACTGCTGAACACCTGTCACAAAAAACCCTTTTCTAGGGCTTCTTCGAGCACCGTAATTGATTAGGTATTCTCCTAATCGCTTACCACATCAGCAGCTCGATCTGAACCTATAGAACGACTATATTTTCAAACCTTGTGATTACCTCAATCACTTAAGTAGGGCGTAATTGATTGCGCCCCTTTCTGTTCGATTGATAAAAGGACTATAAGCGATTAAGCAACCTTGCTTAATCGCTTATCAACCTTTCTGTTTCTTCACAGAAAGGACCTTAAGCGATCACCTTGATCGCTTAAGAAGAGCAAATCGATTAGCCTGACCTATTCCGCTCCCTTCTACTCGATTGCGAGAAACATTGTAAGCGATTAAGCTTCCTTGCTTAATCGCTTACCCTAACTTCTATTTCAAATAGAAGGTTTCTTAAGCGATTACCTTAATTTCTTAAGAACTACTGAATCGCTTACCTTAGGTAATTCAACACCCTTCTGTTCTTGCGATTTTGAGCCTTAAGTGATTAAGCTAGAATTTAATAGCTTAAGATCTCTAAATTGATTGTCCCAATCAATTTGGCAACCCTAGCTGCTAAACCTGAGTCCTAGGGTTCCTTGCCCAACATCCGGTCAACCATGACCCATTGGAACCCCTCATTATCTAGAATCCAGTCACCCTTGATTTGCTAGGATTTCTCCACCAAGTGTCCGGTCAATTCTTTGACTCACTTGGACTTTGATCCTCGTGTCAAGTGTTCGGTCCTCCATGAGCCACTTAGACTTCCAAATACTAGGTGTCTAGTCAACCTTTAACCCATCTGGGTTTTTAACTGTCTGGTTTCACTCACCAGGACTTACTCACTACCCCGCTTCACTCACTGGAACTTTTCAACTATCTGACTTCACTCACTAAAACTTCTCATCTGCCTGGCTTCACTCACCAGGACTTTTCAGGCTCAATCACCAGGACTTTCCAACTGTATGACTTCACTCATCAGGACTTTCCACACCAAGTGTCTAGTTTTCCATGACCCACTTGATTTTTCTTCTTCTACCAACCATCCCATTGGTCTTACCCTTGCTTAACCTCTAGTTAGAACTTTCCTGGTTAAGTATCCGGTCAACCTTGACCTACTTGACTTCTGGTTAACCTTTGATTGTCAATCTCCCAGATGAACAATTACACCATCAATCTCTATATATTGTCAAACATCATAACTCAAGCATCAAGTCTCAAGCTTAAGCCAACTCAAGCTTAGTCAACATGATCAATTTTGACCCAAGGGAAGTTTCACCAACATGAAGAACAAGTGATTTTACATAAGTCCACTAGAGAAAAGAGGAGTGCTATTCCATATGACTACATAATACTTCTCCAAGAACATAAGGAAAATAATGGTATGACAAAGGATAATCCGATCAACTTTTGTTAAGTCATGAAAGAATCAAATTCTACAAAGTGGGTCGAGACAATGAATGAGGAGTATAAGTTAATGCAAGACAATAAAGTTTGGGAACTTGTAATATTACCCGAACATGTGAAACTCATTGGTTATAAGTGGATTCTTAAAATCAAATGTAATTTAAACAATAATGTGAAAAAGAATAAAGCATGTCTTGTAGTTAAAGACTATACTAAAAAATATGGCAATGACTTTAAGGACACCCTTTCTCCAATTTTAACGAAGGACTATTTTAGGATAATCATGGAACTTGTCGTACACTTCAATATGAAACTTTGTCAGATGGAGTTAAAGTAAGTTTCTCGTTAATGGTACCACAAATTTTATCAAATAATCAATCATTTGATTTTGAGGTAAATGCGGTAAATGTATATGTATCATAAGTGTAAGTACCTCGTGTTGGTTTTGATGTGATCAACTGAGTCAACTTAGGTTCTACGTATTTGATGCTTGCATCTGAGTGCGCAGGGACTTAGAAATATAAGAAGTCGAGTGGAAGATGTGGCAGATAAGAAGGATGGCATGGGAATCGAGTAGACAAGCTCAATGCATCTAAAGGACAAGAAGCTGTGGAAGAGTACGCTGGTCGAACAAAAAGGAGACACGCGACACTTTTGAGGGATGAGAAGCCAGAGTGAAAGATTGCTCAAGGAGAAAAGACCAAAGTTGAGTTCGGGTGAGCTCAACTATGGATGGCCAAAAAATCACCCAAGTGACCGGAGTGGAAGATCATACAAAGTCAATATAAAATTGACCTTGTCCGAGAGCCTAAAACTGGTCTGGGTGCCCGGACCACTTTAGTGCCAAGCAGGCACCTCGACGAAGCCCATTGCTGAGGATCATTCCTGGGTCCACATCAGTAGCACTTCGGGTGTTCGAAGTTGGTCTAGGCACCCGGATGGTGATAAAACATTATCTTCACATCGTTATGTAGTTGTTGCGAGCAGATAAGGCACACAGCCGGGGCACCCGGAGTTGCCATGTCAGTAAACGAATATTTTCACCGGTGAGCTATTAATAGAGCCTTGGTCTTCTTCATTTGAACATAACATTTTCTGTAATCGAATTTCTATTCTATTCTTCTAGTTCTATACTTTCAATGCTTGTAAGAGGCTTCTCTACCTACAATGAAAGGAGAATCTTTAGTGCACTTCATTTGTCTTGGATTAACAACCTCTCCGGTTGTAACTAAGTAAAAATCAGTAACCTCTTTTAATTTATGTAATATAGTTTTTGTTAATTAAAGTGTTTGTCTTAATTAAAGTCAAAATTCTTGAGAAAGGGTATTTTTGTCTTTTCAGGACAATTCACCCCCTCTTGTCGGCCACATAAGAATTACAATTAGTATCAGAGTGGAGATGTTTCAGAAGGACTAACTGTTGATCGAAGCACACAAGAAATGGTCAGACCAAACATCTAACTTTCAATGTTTGTAAGAGGTTTCTCTACCTACAGCGAAAGGAGAATCTTTAATGCACTTCATTTGTCTTGGATTAACAACCTCCCCGGTTGTAACCAAGTAAAAATCGGCAACCTCTTTTAATTTATATAATATAGTTTTTGTTAATTAAAGTGTTTGTCTTAGTTAAAGTCAAAATTCTTGAGAAAGGGTATTTTTTTTTTCTTTTCAAGACAATTCACCCCCTCTTGTGGCCACACAGGAATTACAATTGGTATCAGAGCGAGGATATTTCAAAAGGACTAACTGCTGATCGAAGCACACAATAAATGGTCGGACCAAACATCTAGCTGCCTAAGTTCGAGGGGGAGTTCGTAACTTGGAAAAAGAATATGGAGGTATTATTCAAAATAGATTTTAATTTACTTTTAATAATAAAATATAGTTTTGTAGCACCTAAGTATCAGCAAGGAGCAGAAAAAAATATTATATGTAGACAAAGAAGGAACAAGTCGACTTCGTGGCAAACGGCAAAGCAGAATTTCATCTGCTCAGCATTTTACCATCACAAGAAGTTAACTAAATCGGAGTCTACGAATCAGCCAAAGAACTCTGGGAGAAATTTTAGGACTGCACGAAGGGACCTCGGAGGCAAAAGTTACAAGACGAGACCTGCTCTAGAACCAAATCAGCAACCTCTAGATGGAAGAAGGTGAAACAGTCACACATCTACACTCAAGGATCAAAGAACTAATCACTGAACTCACAAATCTCGGAGAAAAAGTAACAAATCGAGATACATTAAGGTAAACTTTAAATATATTTCTGAGAACACCTGAGTGGATATCTATGGTCAACTCATTTTATATCTCTAAAGACCTCAAGGTTAGTACATTAGAAAATCTAAGCTTGGTTTCCAGTATTGCATGGCAAGGCACTAGGCCTTCTTGGGCATGAGATCATCCACCACCGACTAGACAAAACCTTTCAGAAAAATTCAATATTTAATTCCCTCAGAGTAACAATAGATTAACCAAAAAGAACAATCGAATCACAAGATCGAAAGAAACAAAAGAACACAACATCGAAACCTAATTCAAAACCTAGAATCATATGCCTCTTATATTTGGTATTTATTACAAAGAAAATTTGTATGATGCGGAAAAGAATTACTAGTTATACCTTTCTTTGTAAGCAACGACCTCTTGATCTTCTATCGTATTCCTCTTCTTATCCCGGACGTTGTGTGGGCAACGATCTATCGAGACGAGAACCACCAAAGCACCTTCCTCTTTTGCAAGTTTCGGCCACCACCAAGCAACAAGGGATACAAGAGCAAAGCCTCCTTTCTCTCCTTCTTCTCCAAGCTAGAACCGACCACCACAAGAGCTCCAAGAGAGATGAGGTTCGGCCACCACAAGAAGAAAAGAGAGAGAGGATTAGGGCCGGCCACCACAAGGAAGAGAGGGGAGGAAAATAGAATAGAGTTGTGTCTCATGAAGGCACCCCTACCCCCTCTTTTATATCCTTGGTCTCGACAAATAAGGAAATTTAAATACAATTAAAATTTCCTTAACTTTCCTTGCCATTAGCTAATAAGGAAAAATTAATTAAAACTTCCTTATAACCCAAGCTAAGGCCGACCCCTACATGTTGCTCCAAATAAGGTAAGTTTCGAACACAAAATTAAAACTTCCTTATTTGCTTTGAAAAATTTTTAAAATAAAAATTTCTCTTTAAAAATCACTTCATGGTTAGTTTATAAAAGAAAATTTTAATAAATTAAAATATCTCTTATCAATATGTGGATGATTTACAAATAAAGAAAGTTTTCGCCAAAATTAAAATCTCCATTTTAACTCAAATAAAAAAGGATATCAAACCCTTCTCTTAATCTTTTGTAGAAAACTATAAAAGGAAAGATTTAAATTTTCAAAATCTCTTTTAAATCATGGTTTCCACATAAGAAAAATTTTAGAAAATAAAATTCCCTTTTATTTTATTGTGGTCGGCCACACCAAGCTTGGACTCAAGCTAGGGCCGCCCACATCCAATCCCACCTAGACTTGGTTTGGCCGGCCCTTGCTTGGGCTCCAAGCAAGGCTTGGGCGGCCACCTTTAGGTGGGTAGGAAAGTGGGTATAGGTGGGTATAATACTTCATAAATAAGAGGCTACAATAGGAACCGAGAGGAGGAATTGGTTTTGCTGTCCTGATGAAATTAAGCATCCCGTGTTCGCCTCGAACACCCAACTTAATTTCATCAATAATAATTCATACCATTAAAGAATTATTATTGAACTACTGCACCAATCCCAAATTACATTTTTGGGCTCCTTCTTATCATGAGTGTGTTAATCTCCTTGTGTTTAAGATATTGAATGTCCACTAATTAAGTAAGTTACTGACAACTCACTTAATTAATATCTAACTTCAAGAGTAGTACCACTCAACCTCATTGTCATGTCGGACTAAGTCCACCTGCAGGGTTTAACATGACAATCCTTATGA